>JASDQU010684765.1:11139-21804 GCA_032191745.1 Picea mariana | reverse complement strand
TAGAGATAGAGTGTATGAGAATGTGAGATGGATATAGAATAAGAAATAGAGAGGGGGTAGAGAGAGTAGGAGTGAGTGTGAGTGGGAGAGAGAGGAAGACATAAAGGGGGGATAGAGAGAGAGTGTGTGAGAGTGCGAGAGGGAGAGAGAGGAAGACATAGATGAGGGTAGAGAAAGAGTGTGGGAGGGACATAGAGGGAGACAAAGATGGGGGGAAGAGGGAAAGTGAGAGGAAGGGGGAGGAGATAAAGGGAAGGGAGGTAGAGAGAGGTAAAGAGAGTAATGAGAGATATTGAGGGAGAAATGAATAAAAATAAAACTTCTCCTACCTCCTTTTTAATAATAAAAAATCATAGTCTTATTTAGCGAAAAAATAATTCCATTATTTATAAAAAAAAATTAGCATTTCATGATTCCTTCATAAAGATCCATGTCATAAACATAATCTAAATAAAACATTGTAGCTTAAAAGTAAGTATACATATCAACTAACCATACATCAACAATTATAATTGGACATAGAACTCAATCTAATTTTTTTTATCTTTCTTCTTTGTGACCTCTATATAACTCTCTTTAGGAGGTATGCAATAACCACTTGCATATCATTTGTGTAAAAAACCATCTCTTTATCATATTTTGATCTTTTGGACTTATGTGATCATTTGCAATAACCACTTGCATATCATTTTTGTAAAAAACCATCTATTTATCATATTTTGATCTTTTGGACTTATGATATAATTTCATCGCTCATGGGAGACTTCCATTGGAAACTAGCTTCCTATTGTAGTGAATTTTGGAAATCCTTACTTATTCTTGAACTTTGAGTAACTTATTTATATCTTTATTATTTTCCTTTGTTTCTTCTTTGTTACAATTTTCTAATTCTTCTTATGGAAAACCTTCTATACTTAGATCATATTCAATGTTAAAAATTGGTAGATCATATGGCTACCAACTTCTAGACTTGGAAGGATGACTCTTTTTCCTCTTTAGATGCACTCTAGTATGACAACAAGATTCATGTAGATGGCATGTTTGATGGAATATCCAATACCTATATGTTGTATTTTCATAATCCAATAGTTGAGTCCATTTAATTTTGTCTTGTTTAACATACATCCTCTTTGGAAGACCTTTACTCATATTAATCTCTCGACACACAATTGAGCATAGGTAAAAATACCCATTTGATTCTATTGGGTTAATCTTGACTCTATCATAGAGTAGTTAGGATAACCTTTCAATACAATCAATGATAGGCTTATCATTCATGGTTTATGGGTCGATGGCATCAATTAATAGATGGTGTTACATTTGATGAAGCCTATTTAATTCATCATAATACTCCATTGTAGGATTCCTCATAGTATATGCCTCGCCAGTTGGCCTAATGACCAGTAATGTAGTCTTGGCATCCATAGTATAGACTTGTAGAGGTTTAGTTTTCTTTAGAGTGTGGGATTTTTCTCTTCAAAGTATTTCCCTAGAAAATCATGTGGTATATTGGTTTGTTGTTTATTTCATTTATTGCAATTATTATGTTGCAAGTTTATGCTCATTCTTCTCTCATAAATTAGTTTAGGAAGTTTATCCCACATCTTTGATTCCTTTCATTTGGTATGAAATCCTTATTACCTTAGATACAAGGTATTAGGGACAATATATTTTGATCTAATATTGGTTTGAGTGGGAGCTTGTGTATAATGAAAATTTGTTGCAGGAAAATGACAAGGACAACAATAATTGAAATAGAGAGTGAGATTGAAGCATGTGGCTCTGGATCAAAACATGCATGGACTTGTGGGTAGATGGATAGATCTACCACTTTCCTCGACCTGCTAAGTGCTTGATTCAACTAATTGTATTTGGAGCAAAGAGGGTTGCACTAAAGAATCCAGTAGATTCTCATTGCATTATTTTCTAGGGAATATAGAAGTAAGATAAATACATAGTTTATAGGTACCCTATCTATGTAACTGTATTTGGAGTAGAAGGGATTTTGAAAATGAAAAAAGTTGATGTTTCATAGCATCACTTGGTTGGGCATACAATTGTAAGGAATTTTATAGAGTTGGTTATTATAATATATGAAATGTTCATATGAACATAAGACCTATTTAGGCATGCATAACCTTGTTTTGATGGTTCATTGGTGTAAAGTCTAGATGTAGACTTAGGTGATAGAGGGAATGTTGTATTCTGAAAACCCAATTAATAAAATTTAAAGGGGAATGTGTTTATCCCAATTCAAGTTTAAAGGAGGCAATGTTGGGTTAATCTTTACTCTGTCATAAAGTAGTTAGGATAACCTTGATACAATTAATGATAGGTTCACCATTCATCGTATATGAGCCCATGGTATTGAGCAACCAATGGTATTTATCCATGGTATTTCATATATTCAAAGCCTATTCAATTCCTTGTAATACTCCATTGTAAGATGCCTCATAATATAATCATCAAGAGTTGGTCTAATGGCTAGTATAGTTCTAGGCAGTAAATGTTGTCATGGAGTGCATAGTGTAGGCTTGAAGATCACTACTAAACACTCTTGATGAGAGAAAAAAGGCTTTTTAATTTATTGTAACCATTTAGTTAATGAATAATACAATGAAAATGCTTTAAAATGCGCTTTTTTTCTCTCTAAAGAGATCTCCCTAAGAAATAGTGTTATCAAGTGGTTTGTTGTTTATTTCAATTATTGCAATTGTTACGTTCTAAGCTCTTTCACATCATTCTCTCATATATTAATGTAAGAATTATATTTGTACATTTTCTTCTTTCAAATCCGAGTCAAAATCTACCTTCAAGAACCTTCCCAAAGAGTTTATGATATTTTTAAGTTCTAAAGGATGCCAATAAGAGAGTGGAAAATTTGTAAGAATTATATTATGTACATTTGCTTCTTTTCAAATCCCAGTCAAAATCTACCTTCAAGAACCTTCCCAAAGAGTTTATAATATTTATAAGTTCTAAAGGATGCCAATAAGGAAGTGGAAAATTAATTTGGGAGATGAACCCAAATGCATTTGAGAGACACAATCATAATGGAGGGGTGAAATTCAAGGAACCATGGGATATTGAAGAGACCTACTCTTTCCCAAAACCATGCTCTTTAAATACTTTTAATAATCATTATGACTTAAAAAAACCTATAATACAAAATGAAACACTTAGTTTCCTCTTTAGAGATCAAAATGGTCAAATTATTACAAAATAATTTAAATGATGATTTACATACAAAAGACCTAATTGAATAAATGCCTCTACGATATACACCAAACTTTAATTCCAGCCACTACAATATACTCCTCGACTTGAACCGACACACCCTTACCCTTTTCAACTTTGTCAAATCATATATACATAGACTAGCACAGCAGCTAAGTCGCAGCTGGTGAATGAAAGCGGTTTAAGGTTGTTAAAAACGCAACGCTCAAATGACTTGCGATAACTGTTGGTGATGTCAGCATAGAAACGTGGTCACCAAACGTTAGTCAGCAGAAATATAAAAAACTTTAATATCTGTGTGAATATCTTAAATTTTTTTATCAGGTAAATCTGGCAATAAGTTAGTGAACACAGTAATTTTTAAACACGATTAGTTAAATGTAAAAAAGTAAACATATAAATGGATGTCTTTATAATAGCTCAAAAATTAATGGATGAAATCAGAGCCATTCATTTATTGTGATGACTAAGAATATTCTAGGCATATTTAATCTCGTCCATAAAAAACGTATTAAAAACTAAAAACCTATTAAATGTGCCCATTGTGAATAGGTGTACACCTTTCCGCGTAAATATCCATTCACCACTCTAAAGTGTTTTTAACTCTTGGTGTCTTATTATTTTATTGTTCTGCGTATTCATTCTGTCATTGCATAGTTTTGATTGCCAGTCATGGACGTTTCAGAACCAAAGCAGAACCCCGAACCAGAACTAGATGATATAGAAACCAATGGAAAGGTTCAGGAATTAATCAAGAAAATACAGCTTGCTCAAGAAAAGTTGGAGAAATCTTTGTTTTATGTAGAATTTATGGAACAAATGCAGGACCCCGAAATGGTCGAGCGAATAGAAAGGGTAATCCGCGCAGACCCACGTTATTCAAAATTACAACTGGTTCTCTATGGCATTGGAACAATGAATTCTGAGATTCAGATTCTGGTGGATTCTGAGATTCAAATTCTGAATCTGGAGGATTCTGAGCATATACACATGCAGTTAGCCTTTGCGATTTTACTAAGAGAGAGATTTCAATGGGTGAGTGATATCGAGGTGTATGATCCAGCCCTGTCTGCAATCGACCGAAAGGCTATAAATGCCTTCAACTGTATTTGTCTCTCCTTCAACGAAGAATGCAGACGGACGGTCGACAGACCCACCCTATTTTTCATGCCTCACCTCCCCATTCTTTTATATGACAATGTATTGCAGGCAAACTGGACTCCTGCCAATTTGCAGAAGATTATTATACTAGGCAACAGTTTTAAGAAGCATAAGGAAGATTCTACTTACGAAATTACTACGAAAATGAAGGTCGCTCTAAACACTGATCATATGTTGCGTGAAATACCCCTGCCACAAACAGCTATTAAAACACAGCGGCTGGACGGCTTAACTGAATTTCATTCTATTAATCCTGATCCAGTGTACATGGAAGCATTTGATTGTTTTAGTTGGCATTTCTTTGATGGTTTGAGAAAAATGAAAGAAGGGACAGAAGATCACCAAGCATTCAGAAAGCTTTGATTTTTACAAAAAAAAATAGTAGATAGAAGACCTTGTTGGATTCACTCCTTTTATTTTCTTCTTGTATGATGGATACCTTGCAGTCTCTTGAATGTTTTAAATATTGTTTGAACTATTAAGAAATCAATATATCTTTTATGATGGATACCTTGCAGTCCCTTGAATGTTTTAAATATTGTTGGAACTATTAAGAAATCAATATATCTTTTATGTTGATACAATTAGTTTGATTTTGTTCGTACAATTACTTTCTTTATATTCATACTACTTAGAATTGAGAGATGTACCAATGTTTCTTTTGTCTTGAAAAGTTACTTTTGGTTTTAGATACTTCAAATTTTTAAGATATTTTTTCATTAGACTTTCAAAATTCACAATTCTTTAACCAAATAATAAAGAGGAAGATGTTGTATAAGTAATCATTTCACCCCCTGAAGAACGAATAGGTGGCCGTCTTGACCCTTCAAGACTCGAGGATTAAGCACTAATTTACTCATAGCTCAAGCAGTTGTTGCCTTAACTTTTGCAGGTCACTAGACACCATCACTGTAAATATTTTCTATGATCGAAGGGGCAATTTTTGAATTAGGGAATTAATGTTAGCTTTTTGTATAAATACCAAAACCGATTGTAATTTGTTCATTTGAAAAATTACATTTTGAATCAAAGTCGTTATTGTGCATTCAGAGGTATTCTCTTCGTTTATATTTTGTTTTTTTATTGAGTTTGTGAACTCGTTTCATTTCTTGATCAAATTTGTTATATTGATTTCAAATTGACTAGGCATAATAATTGTTTGGTTTTACCGATTGAGAACCCTGTCCCACATTTATTTGGAGTTCTTTAGTCTCAAAACCCCGAACCTGAAGTGGTTGGCCCAAAGCTTATTTGCATTTCGCAATTCGTCAATTATAGTTTTGTTTTGTTTCTGTGTTGGGTATTTGTAAATGCGGAACCCTGAATTCCAATAAGCCTTATTTCGCATTCGAGACTTGCTTGTTAAATGTGCGCGGAGTTCTTTTTTTTAACCAAATGCCTAACCCCGAAGTGTTGGTCCCACAGCTTGTTCACATTTCGCGATTCGGCAATCAGCGTTATGTTTTGATTTTTTTGTTCGGCGTTTGTAATTGCTGAAACCCAATCCCTAATTGACCTCTGTTTTCCACCTTTGGTATGAGAGTGTGTAGTCCATCCTGCTATTTGCTCAGTTTAGTACATATAATTCCTGTTGGTGCCCAATTTTACCATCTTGTTTTTCCTGAGTGAAGGTTTATTTAATTTCTTTCAAATTTTATATAAATGGTTGCGTTTGGTAGTAGTTCTTATCAGGTTTAGGTTCTCGCTCTGAGGGAGAAGTCATATGATTCTTGGTATATTCGAATGAGGAGGATTTTATGTTCTCAGGATTTATGGACCTATGTTATTGATGGTTATGTTGAGCTAGTTGATGTAGCAACAAAATTGGCTCTCTCTAATGCTGACCATGTTTTGCTGAAAGAAAACAGAAAAAAGGATAACAAGGCTCTTGGATTAATCTAGCAAGGATTAAATGAATCCATTTTTACGAAGATTTCTAGTGCTTCATCTTCGAAGATGGCTTGGGACATCCTTAAAACTTGTTATCAAGGAGTGTTCAAGGTGAAGACAGACAATTTGCAGAACTTGAGAAGGGACTTCGAAAATCTGAAGATGAAGGATAATAAAAGTGTTGATACTTTTATGACTCAAGTAATGAGTGTTGTGAACCAGCTCAGGAAATATGGAGATGATGTTGAGAATAACAGAGTTATTGAGAAAGTGCTAAGAAGTTTACCCAAGAAGTTTGAACCTATAGTTGTGCCCTTAGAGGAATTTAAATATTTAAGTCAAATGCAAATTGATGAATTAACTAGTTATCTTGTTGCTCATGAATCTAGGATATCTAGATATGAAGAAGGATCAATGGAGCATGCTTTCAAATCCCAATTGCATGTTGCCAGAGGTAGAAGTAGAGGAAGGTTTATAATCATGGAAGAGGAGTTTGATCGTCTGGTCAAAGGGAGAACAAAACTAAATCGTGTGAGGAGAAGTCCCAGCATAATCCTCCTTATTTAAGAGTGAGCAACAACAAACCCTGGCAGCAAGAAAATCAGAGGTATGATAAATCTAAAGTACAATGTTATTATTGTAAGAAGTTTGGGCATTTTGCTAACAAATGTTGGAAGAAGTAGGCAGATGCTGGAAAGAAGTCTGCAGATATCACAAATGAGTCTGAGAATGATCAAAATCATGTGTTCTTGACTTGTAATGTCACTTAGAAAAGTGTTAATGATATTTGGTTTTTGGATAGTGGTTGCAGTAACCACATGAATGGTAATAAGGATTTATTTTCTTCTATTGATACTAGTATTTAGTCTGAAGTAAAAATGGGAAATGACTGTAAGGTTACAGTTAATGGTAAAGGTGCAGTTCCAGTTTACAATAAGAATAATCAGAGAAGAAATCGATGGTTTTCTCTGTCTACATTTTGAATAGAAGTCATACCAAGACCGTGAGGAATCGTGTACCTCAAGAAGCATGGGATAGTAATCCTTGCAATATTTCTTATTTCAAAATTTTTAGATGTGTAAAATATGTGCATGTACCTAAAGAAATGAGGAGGAAGTTGGATGACAGAAGCAATAGATGTATCTTTGTTGGATACAGTGAAGAGTCTAAGGCGTAAACTCTACAATCCCATCACCAAGAAGTATGTAATCACCAGAGATGTTCAATTTAAAGAAGAGGAAGTCTGGGATGTAAGCATTGATAAATTTGTTTCAGAGGGAGTTGTTGATGCAAGAGCATCTCCCACATCAAGCAAGCCAGCGTAGAAGGCAAGAGACAGCTGGACAAGCCAACACAAATTTTGAAAACACCTTGAAGTTGATGCGCAATCTTAAATGAGTCATTAAGATGAAGCGCACTTGTATAATGTAAAATAGACCTTGAGCCTTTAGCTCTTGTACTTAGTAGGTAGAAGGAATTTAAGACAGTTAATGTAAAGTAGATAGAATTTAATTCTAGATCAGACAGTTTGAGAGCGCAAGAGGGAAACGGGATATAGACACCCTCATTATGCATTTGTATTATGATTGAAATCAGAGAAGAAGGAGAGCACGCAGAGAAGTGTGTAAGAACACCCATGTACTGATATTTGAATTAATAGAAGAGTTTGATTCAAATTCATGGTTTGTGTTTGTTCTTTGTGTATGGATGCTAAATGATATTCTCATTTGATGTTTGCTTCCTATACATTTTCTTTATATGCTGTGTATATGACTTCATGTTTAGAGTTTGAAGTCTGAAAGGGAGAATGAATGAGTTGCAATTGTTTCTCTATCTGAGCCAAAAATTCCTGCAAGGAGTGCATTCGAAGTGTCCGCAATGAGTGCGTTGACAGAGGGCTCAGGTAGTTTATCTTTTGTTCTCATTCACCCAAAGGTGCAGTTGGGCACAGGAGCCGTGCAAGGAGTGTGCAGGCCAAGTGAAGCCTCAAAGTTGCGAATCTGAGCAAGGCATTGAGAGACTGCTGCTGCAGGAGTGCACAGAGTCAAAAGACTTCAACACTTAGGCATGTTTGAAGGTTGCTGCAAGGAATGCGTGCAAGGTTCTCTGAAAGATTCAAAGTTACAAGAAGCTCAGGAAGGATAGGGATTTCGAGGTTGTTGAAGGACAACGTAGAGGAGTTGTGCCTTGGAAGTTTACAGAAGTGTCGTAAGTTGCGCGCAAGAGGGACAAGTTGGTGGAAGAACACTTAGTCACTTTGCAGGTTTCATCAAGAGGAACAGATGGTCGGTATTCTCCAAGGAGGATCTGCGATATTCCGTGAGCCGTTAGATCTTGTGGAGGTGTAAGGGAGATACTGTAGGTATTCCCGAGAGTTTTAAAGCTCTGGAGGGATAAAGCCGTTGATCCAAGCTAGCCAGGGTCGTTGGATCACTCGTGGAATCGCTTACCGGGATTTTGTGAGAGGAAGAGTCGAAGGTTGGACAACGGGAATCGCGAAATCGTGAACCACGATATCTGGATAGGCCAAAGGAGCAGTGTGGGGTCACAAGGGTCAGTAGGTGGACAAGTGGCACATCTTATCGGGGTTTCGTGGCGAGGAGGCCCGAAACATATGCATTAGGATTCGCGATATTGTGAACTCCGAAATACCGATGGAGTGAAGGGACCATTGAAAAGTCAACTCGCGAGCGCATCAGAGTTTCGGCGTATTGGGGTTCGGGAGTCAGAGAGACAAGCTGTTCGACATCGCGAGTGGTGAAATTGTGATAGGGGAAGTCCCGATAGAAGAGGGAAAGGGTCAGCGTTGACTGGTATCGGGATTTCGGGAATTCGAATACCGAACTCTTGACCTTTGGATTCACGAAGTAGCGAATTCTAATCCTCCGATTTGTAAAGAGGGGGATCCCACGAGGATTGTTGTGTGTGCAGATTTCCCTATAGGGAAATAGAGGAACATTAAATTTCTTCGGGCAGTGAGGAAGAGAAGATCCTGTGAGCGAACGTGCTTGCGGGCGTGTCCTACATCAGTTGTGTTACCCCGTGAAGATGATGATGGATTTGAGCAGGCTGAAAAAGGTGGACAGTTGGTTCCACATCCACATACTCCTGCAGCGAGAAGTCCTACAAGGGAAGCACCAGATTTCAGCCCATCTCAATTTAGAATTATGAGAACTCATGAGTGTGGTGAGCCATCTAGACATGGTGGACATCAAACAGATTCACAGGTAAGTAGTGAATCAACTCCTACTTTAGCATCATCGAGAAACATATTTAAAGGTCAAAAGACTAGGACATTAAGAGAATTATATGATCAGAATGAAGAAGTATATCAGATTTCAAATTTTGCATTAATGGTATGTGATCATGTAAGTTTTAAGGAAGCTGCTAAAGAGGATGTCTGGATAAAAGAAATGGATTAAGAGATTAATTCCATTGAATGAAATAACACTTGGGATCTTGTCGATTTACCTGAAGGTAAGAAGAGCATTGGTGTCAAATGGTTTATAAGACTAAGTTGAATGTAGAAGGTGAAGTTGAAAAGTACAAGGCAAGACTTGTAGCTCAGGGGTTTAGTCAACAACCCGATATTGATTACAATGAAACCTTTTCTCCTGTAGCAAGGATTGACATAGTAAGGATGGTCTTTGCTATTGCAACTCAAGATAAATGGATCATGCATTAGATGGATGTTAAGTCTGCATTCTGGAATGGATGTTTGGAAGAAGAGGTTTATGTAAGACAACCTCCAGGTTATGAAAATACTACTACTACTACTACTACTAATAATAATAATATAGTTTTAAGGTCATCACCAAGTCAAAGAAGAAATAATAATAATAATAATAGTTTTAACTTGTGATCTCTAAAGAGGAAACACATGTTAAATGTCATACAGTCTTCATAACAATCATCTGATATCAACCTGCACAAAAACAATGTTATGATATAAACTGAATCATCTGGGCCAATCTTTCATTCACATCTGTGAGATATGAAAGAATATATTCCCTGAGAGTAGAACATCAATGATGGTCTATCTGCCTTCTTATTCTCAAACAAGGAAGAATGATTGTTCTGATTTCTGATCCTGGACCATTCCTCACCCTGGGCCATTCCTCCGACACTAAACAAAGTATAACCTGGAGAGAATGAATTTTCCCTAAGGAATGCATGTCCCTAATTGCCGAGCCTGGAACATTCCCCACCCTAGGACATTCCTCCATCACTAAACAAAGTGAAACCTATAGAGAATGAATACACTCTAAGGAATGACTGTCCGGACCATTTCCTCTGTTAACCACAAGAGGAAAAGACTGTCCTGTACCAACCTCCAAAACAGACCATTGCTCATGTTAACTACAATGAGAAATTGTC
>JASDQU010684765.1:0-11119 GCA_032191745.1 Picea mariana | reverse complement strand
TAGAGATAGAGTGTATGAGAATGTGAGATGGATATAGAATAAGAAATAGAGAGGGGGTAGAGAGAGTAGGAGTGAGTGTGAGTGGGAGAGAGAGGAAGACATAAAGGGGGGATAGAGAGAGAGTGTGTGAGAGTGCGAGAGGGAGAGAGAGGAAGACATAGATGAGGGTAGAGAAAGAGTGTGGGAGGGACATAGAGGGAGACAAAGATGGGGGGAAGAGGGAAAGTGAGAGGAAGGGGGAGGAGATAAAGGGAAGGGAGGTAGAGAGAGGTAAAGAGAGTAATGAGAGATATTGAGGGAGAAATGAATAAAAATAAAACTTCTCCTACCTCCTTTTTAATAATAAAAAATCATAGTCTTATTTAGCGAAAAAATAATTCCATTATTTATAAAAAAAAATTAGCATTTCATGATTCCTTCATAAAGATCCATGTCATAAACATAATCTAAATAAAACATTGTAGCTTAAAAGTAAGTATACATATCAACTAACCATACATCAACAATTATAATTGGACATAGAACTCAATCTAATTTTTTTTATCTTTCTTCTTTGTGACCTCTATATAACTCTCTTTAGGAGGTATGCAATAACCACTTGCATATCATTTGTGTAAAAAACCATCTCTTTATCATATTTTGATCTTTTGGACTTATGTGATCATTTGCAATAACCACTTGCATATCATTTTTGTAAAAAACCATCTATTTATCATATTTTGATCTTTTGGACTTATGATATAATTTCATCGCTCATGGGAGACTTCCATTGGAAACTAGCTTCCTATTGTAGTGAATTTTGGAAATCCTTACTTATTCTTGAACTTTGAGTAACTTATTTATATCTTTATTATTTTCCTTTGTTTCTTCTTTGTTACAATTTTCTAATTCTTCTTATGGAAAACCTTCTATACTTAGATCATATTCAATGTTAAAAATTGGTAGATCATATGGCTACCAACTTCTAGACTTGGAAGGATGACTCTTTTTCCTCTTTAGATGCACTCTAGTATGACAACAAGATTCATGTAGATGGCATGTTTGATGGAATATCCAATACCTATATGTTGTATTTTCATAATCCAATAGTTGAGTCCATTTAATTTTGTCTTGTTTAACATACATCCTCTTTGGAAGACCTTTACTCATATTAATCTCTCGACACACAATTGAGCATAGGTAAAAATACCCATTTGATTCTATTGGGTTAATCTTGACTCTATCATAGAGTAGTTAGGATAACCTTTCAATACAATCAATGATAGGCTTATCATTCATGGTTTATGGGTCGATGGCATCAATTAATAGATGGTGTTACATTTGATGAAGCCTATTTAATTCATCATAATACTCCATTGTAGGATTCCTCATAGTATATGCCTCGCCAGTTGGCCTAATGACCAGTAATGTAGTCTTGGCATCCATAGTATAGACTTGTAGAGGTTTAGTTTTCTTTAGAGTGTGGGATTTTTCTCTTCAAAGTATTTCCCTAGAAAATCATGTGGTATATTGGTTTGTTGTTTATTTCATTTATTGCAATTATTATGTTGCAAGTTTATGCTCATTCTTCTCTCATAAATTAGTTTAGGAAGTTTATCCCACATCTTTGATTCCTTTCATTTGGTATGAAATCCTTATTACCTTAGATACAAGGTATTAGGGACAATATATTTTGATCTAATATTGGTTTGAGTGGGAGCTTGTGTATAATGAAAATTTGTTGCAGGAAAATGACAAGGACAACAATAATTGAAATAGAGAGTGAGATTGAAGCATGTGGCTCTGGATCAAAACATGCATGGACTTGTGGGTAGATGGATAGATCTACCACTTTCCTCGACCTGCTAAGTGCTTGATTCAACTAATTGTATTTGGAGCAAAGAGGGTTGCACTAAAGAATCCAGTAGATTCTCATTGCATTATTTTCTAGGGAATATAGAAGTAAGATAAATACATAGTTTATAGGTACCCTATCTATGTAACTGTATTTGGAGTAGAAGGGATTTTGAAAATGAAAAAAGTTGATGTTTCATAGCATCACTTGGTTGGGCATACAATTGTAAGGAATTTTATAGAGTTGGTTATTATAATATATGAAATGTTCATATGAACATAAGACCTATTTAGGCATGCATAACCTTGTTTTGATGGTTCATTGGTGTAAAGTCTAGATGTAGACTTAGGTGATAGAGGGAATGTTGTATTCTGAAAACCCAATTAATAAAATTTAAAGGGGAATGTGTTTATCCCAATTCAAGTTTAAAGGAGGCAATGTTGGGTTAATCTTTACTCTGTCATAAAGTAGTTAGGATAACCTTGATACAATTAATGATAGGTTCACCATTCATCGTATATGAGCCCATGGTATTGAGCAACCAATGGTATTTATCCATGGTATTTCATATATTCAAAGCCTATTCAATTCCTTGTAATACTCCATTGTAAGATGCCTCATAATATAATCATCAAGAGTTGGTCTAATGGCTAGTATAGTTCTAGGCAGTAAATGTTGTCATGGAGTGCATAGTGTAGGCTTGAAGATCACTACTAAACACTCTTGATGAGAGAAAAAAGGCTTTTTAATTTATTGTAACCATTTAGTTAATGAATAATACAATGAAAATGCTTTAAAATGCGCTTTTTTTCTCTCTAAAGAGATCTCCCTAAGAAATAGTGTTATCAAGTGGTTTGTTGTTTATTTCAATTATTGCAATTGTTACGTTCTAAGCTCTTTCACATCATTCTCTCATATATTAATGTAAGAATTATATTTGTACATTTTCTTCTTTCAAATCCGAGTCAAAATCTACCTTCAAGAACCTTCCCAAAGAGTTTATGATATTTTTAAGTTCTAAAGGATGCCAATAAGAGAGTGGAAAATTTGTAAGAATTATATTATGTACATTTGCTTCTTTTCAAATCCCAGTCAAAATCTACCTTCAAGAACCTTCCCAAAGAGTTTATAATATTTATAAGTTCTAAAGGATGCCAATAAGGAAGTGGAAAATTAATTTGGGAGATGAACCCAAATGCATTTGAGAGACACAATCATAATGGAGGGGTGAAATTCAAGGAACCATGGGATATTGAAGAGACCTACTCTTTCCCAAAACCATGCTCTTTAAATACTTTTAATAATCATTATGACTTAAAAAAACCTATAATACAAAATGAAACACTTAGTTTCCTCTTTAGAGATCAAAATGGTCAAATTATTACAAAATAATTTAAATGATGATTTACATACAAAAGACCTAATTGAATAAATGCCTCTACGATATACACCAAACTTTAATTCCAGCCACTACAATATACTCCTCGACTTGAACCGACACACCCTTACCCTTTTCAACTTTGTCAAATCATATATACATAGACTAGCACAGCAGCTAAGTCGCAGCTGGTGAATGAAAGCGGTTTAAGGTTGTTAAAAACGCAACGCTCAAATGACTTGCGATAACTGTTGGTGATGTCAGCATAGAAACGTGGTCACCAAACGTTAGTCAGCAGAAATATAAAAAACTTTAATATCTGTGTGAATATCTTAAATTTTTTTATCAGGTAAATCTGGCAATAAGTTAGTGAACACAGTAATTTTTAAACACGATTAGTTAAATGTAAAAAAGTAAACATATAAATGGATGTCTTTATAATAGCTCAAAAATTAATGGATGAAATCAGAGCCATTCATTTATTGTGATGACTAAGAATATTCTAGGCATATTTAATCTCGTCCATAAAAAACGTATTAAAAACTAAAAACCTATTAAATGTGCCCATTGTGAATAGGTGTACACCTTTCCGCGTAAATATCCATTCACCACTCTAAAGTGTTTTTAACTCTTGGTGTCTTATTATTTTATTGTTCTGCGTATTCATTCTGTCATTGCATAGTTTTGATTGCCAGTCATGGACGTTTCAGAACCAAAGCAGAACCCCGAACCAGAACTAGATGATATAGAAACCAATGGAAAGGTTCAGGAATTAATCAAGAAAATACAGCTTGCTCAAGAAAAGTTGGAGAAATCTTTGTTTTATGTAGAATTTATGGAACAAATGCAGGACCCCGAAATGGTCGAGCGAATAGAAAGGGTAATCCGCGCAGACCCACGTTATTCAAAATTACAACTGGTTCTCTATGGCATTGGAACAATGAATTCTGAGATTCAGATTCTGGTGGATTCTGAGATTCAAATTCTGAATCTGGAGGATTCTGAGCATATACACATGCAGTTAGCCTTTGCGATTTTACTAAGAGAGAGATTTCAATGGGTGAGTGATATCGAGGTGTATGATCCAGCCCTGTCTGCAATCGACCGAAAGGCTATAAATGCCTTCAACTGTATTTGTCTCTCCTTCAACGAAGAATGCAGACGGACGGTCGACAGACCCACCCTATTTTTCATGCCTCACCTCCCCATTCTTTTATATGACAATGTATTGCAGGCAAACTGGACTCCTGCCAATTTGCAGAAGATTATTATACTAGGCAACAGTTTTAAGAAGCATAAGGAAGATTCTACTTACGAAATTACTACGAAAATGAAGGTCGCTCTAAACACTGATCATATGTTGCGTGAAATACCCCTGCCACAAACAGCTATTAAAACACAGCGGCTGGACGGCTTAACTGAATTTCATTCTATTAATCCTGATCCAGTGTACATGGAAGCATTTGATTGTTTTAGTTGGCATTTCTTTGATGGTTTGAGAAAAATGAAAGAAGGGACAGAAGATCACCAAGCATTCAGAAAGCTTTGATTTTTACAAAAAAAAATAGTAGATAGAAGACCTTGTTGGATTCACTCCTTTTATTTTCTTCTTGTATGATGGATACCTTGCAGTCTCTTGAATGTTTTAAATATTGTTTGAACTATTAAGAAATCAATATATCTTTTATGATGGATACCTTGCAGTCCCTTGAATGTTTTAAATATTGTTGGAACTATTAAGAAATCAATATATCTTTTATGTTGATACAATTAGTTTGATTTTGTTCGTACAATTACTTTCTTTATATTCATACTACTTAGAATTGAGAGATGTACCAATGTTTCTTTTGTCTTGAAAAGTTATTTTTGGTTTTAGATACTTCAAATTTTAAGATGTTTTTTCATTAAATAATTTCATATGTGCAAGTATAGAATACATCAATTTAAAATAAAATGAAAAATGCTTAGTTTTTTTTTAGACTTTCAAAATTCACAATTCTTTAATCAAATAATAAAGAATAATAAAGAGGAAGATGTTGTATAAGTAATCATTTCACGGCCTGAAGAACGACGGATAGGTGGTCGTCTTGACCCTTCAAGATTTGAGGATTAAGCACCAATTTACTCATAGTTGAAGGCCTTAACCTTTGCAAGTCACTAGATACCATCACCGCTTCAATTAAATATTTTCTATGATCGAAGGGGTAATTTTTGAATTAGGGAATTAATGTTAGTTTTTTGTATAAATACCAAAACCGATTGTAATCTTTCATCTGAAAAATTATATTTTGAATCAAAGTCGTTATTGTGCATTCAGAGGTATTCTCTTCGTTTATATTTTGTTTTTTTATTGAGTTTGTGAACTAGTTTCATTTCTTGATCAAATTTGTTATATTGATTTCAAATTGACTAGGCATAATAATTGTTTGGTTTTACCGATTGAGAACCCTGTCCCACATTTATTTGGAGTTCTTGAGTCTCAAAACCCCGAACCTGAAGTGGTTGGCCCAAAGCTTATTTGCATTTCGCAATTCGTCAATTATAGTTTTGTTTTGTTTCTGTGTTAGGTATTTGTAAATGCGGAACCCCAAATTCCAATAAGCCTTATTTCGCATTCGAGACTTGCTTGTTAAATGTGCGCGGAGTTCTTTTGTTTAACCAAATGCCAAAACCCGAAATGTTGGTCCCACAGCTTGTTCACATTTCGCGATTCGGCAATTAGCGTTATGTTTTGATTTTTTTGTTCGGCGTTTGTAATCGCTGAAATCCAATCCCTAATTGACCTCTGTTTTCCACCTTTGGTATGAGAGTGTGCAGTCCATCCTGCTATTTGCTCAGTTCAGTATAGATAATTCCTGTTGGTGCCCAATTTTACCATCTTGTTTTTCCTGGGTGAAGGTTTATTTAATTTCTTTCAAATTTTATATAAATGGTTGTGTCTGGTAGTAGTTCTTATCAGGTTCAGGTTCTTGCTCTCAGGGAGAAGTCATATGATTCTTGGTATATTTGAATGAGGAGGATTTTACGTTCTCAGGATTTATGGACCTATGTTATTGATGGTTATGTTGAGCTAGTTGATGTAGCAACAAAATTGGCTCTCTCTAATGCTGACCATGTTTTGCTGAAAGAAAACAAAAAAAAGGATAACAAGGCTCTTGGATTAATCTAGCAAGGATTAAATGAATCCATTTTTACGAAGATTTCTAGTGCTTCATCTTCGAAGATGGCTTGGGACATCCTTAAAAATTGTTATCAAGGAGTGTTCAAGGTGAAGACAGACAAGTTGTAGAACTTGAGAAGGGACTTCGAAAATCTGAAGATGAAGGATAATAAAAGTGTTCATACTTTTATTATGACTCAAGTAATGAGTGTTGTGAACCAGCTCAGGAAATATGGAGATGATGTTGAGAATAAGAGAGTTATTGAGAAAGTGCTAAGAAGTTTACCCAAGAAGTTTGAACCTATAGTTGTGCCCTTAGAGGAATTTAAATATTTAAGCCAAATGCAAATTGATGAATTAACTAGTTATCTTGTTGCTCATGAATCTAGGATATCTAGATATGAAGAAGGATCAATGGAGCATGCTTTCAAATCCCAACTGCATGTTGCCAGAGGCAGAAGTAGAGGAAGGTTTATAATCATGAAAGAGGAGTTTGATCGTCTGGTCAAAGGGAGAACAGAACTAAATCGTTTGAGGAGAAGTCTTAGCAGAATCCTCCTTATTTAAGAGTGAGCAACAACAAACCCTGGCAGCAAGAAAATCAGAGGTATGATAAATCTAAAGTACAATGTTATTATTGTAAGAAGTTTGGGCATTTTGCTAACAAATGTTGGAAGAAGCAGGCAGATGCTGGAAAGAAGTCTGCAAATATCACAAATGAGTCTGAGAATGATCAAAATCATGTGTTCTTGACTTGTAATGTCACTCAGAAAAGTGCTAATGATATTTGGTTTTTGGATAGTGGTTGCAGTAACCACATGAATGGTAATAAGGATTTATTTTCTTCTATTGATACTAGTATTTAGTCTGAAGTAAAAATGGGAAATGACTGTAAGGTTACAGTTAATGGTAAAGGTGCAGTTCTAGTTTACAATAAGAATAATCAGAGAAGAAATAGGTGGTTTTCTCTGTCTACATTTTGAATAGAAGTCATACCAAGACCGTGAGGAATCGTGTACCTCAAGAAGCATGGGACGGTAATCCTTGCAATATTTCTTATTTTAGAATTTTTAGATGTGTAAAATATGCGCATGTACCTAAAGAAATGAGGAGGAAGTTGGATGACAGAAGCAATAGATGTATCTTTGTTGGATACAGTGAAGAGTCTAAGGCGTAAACTCTACAATCCCATCACCAAGAAGTATGTAATCACCAGAGATGTTCAATTTAAAGAAGAGGAAGCTTGGGATGTAAGTATTGATAAATTTGTTTAAGAGGGAGTTGTTGATGCAGGAGCATCTCCCACATCAAGCAAGCCAGCGCGGAAGGAAAGAGACACCTGGACAAGCCAACACAAATTTTGAAAACACCTTGAAGCTGATGTGCGATCTTAAATGAGTCATTAAGATGAAGCGCACTTGTATAATGTAAAACAGACCTTGAGCCTTTAGCTCTCGTCCTTAGTAGGTAGAAGGCATTTAAGACAGTTAATGTAAAGTAGATAGAATTTAATTCTAGATTAGACAGTTTGAGAGCGCAAGAGAGAAACGGGATATAGACACCCTCATTGTGTATTTGTATTATGATTGAAATCAGAGAAGAAGGAGAGCACGCAGAGAGCTGTGTAAGAACACCCATGTACTGATATTTGAATTAATAGAAGAGTTTGATTCAAATTCATGGTTTGTGTTTGTTCTCTATGTATGGATGCTGAATGATATGCTCATTTGATGTTTGCTTCCTATACATTTTCTTTATATGCTGTGTATATGACTTCATGTTTAGAATTTGAAGTCTGAAAGGGAGAAGGAATGAGTTGCAATTGTTTCTCTATCTGAGCCAGAAATTCCTGCAAGGAGTGTAGTCGAAGTGTCCGTAATGAGTGCATTGACAGAGGGCTCAGGTAGTTTATCTTTTGTTCTCATTCACCCAAAGGTGTAGTTGGGCACAGGAGCCAGGCAAGGAGTGCGCAGGCCAAGTGAAGCCTCAGAGTTGCGAATATGAGTAGGG
Organism: Picea mariana; assembly: GCA_032191745.1. Classification (NCBI taxonomy): domain Eukaryota; kingdom Viridiplantae; phylum Streptophyta; class Pinopsida; order Pinales; family Pinaceae; genus Picea; species Picea mariana. Next base: position 2,737 of record JASDQU010684765.1, on the reverse strand, counting down.
AATTGAGAGACTGTTGTTGTAGGAGTGCACAGAGTCAAAAGACTTCAACACTTAGGCGTGTTTGAAGGTTTCCGCAAGGAATGCGTGCAAGGTTCTCTGAAAGATTCAGAGTTACAAGAAGCTCAAGAAGGATAGGGCTTCCGAGGTTGTTGAAGGACAACATAGAGTAGTTGAGCCTTGGAAGTTTACAGAAGCGTCGTAAGTTGCGCGCAAGAGGGACAAGTTGGTGGAAGAACACTTAGTCACTTCACAGGTTTCATCAAGAGGAACAGACGGTCGGTATTCTCCGAGGAGGATCCGCGATATTCCGTGAGCTGTTAGATCTTGTGGAGGTGTAAGGGAGATACTGCAGGTGTTCCCGAGAGGTTTAAAGCTCCAGAGGGATAAAGCCGTTGATCCAAGCCAGCCAGGGTCATTGGATCACTTGTGGAATCGCTTATCAGGATTTTGTAAGAGGAAGAGTCAAAGGTTGGACAACGGGAATCGCGAAATCGCGAACCGCGATATCTCGACAGGCCAAAGGAGCAGTGTGGGATCACAAGGGTCAGTAGGTGGACAAGTGGCACATCTTATCGGGGTTTTGTGGCGAGGAGGCCCGAAACATATGCATTAGGATTCGCGATATTGCGAACTCCGAAATACCGATGGAGTGAAGGGACCATTGAAAAGTCAACTCGCGAGCGCATTGGAGTTTCGAAGTATTGGGGTTTGGGAGTCAGAGAGACAAGCTGTTCGACATCGCGAGTGGCGAAATTGCGATAGGGGAAGTCCTGATAGAAGAGGGAAAGGGTGAGTGTTGACTGGTATCGGGATTTCGGGAATTCGAATACCGAACGCTTGACCTTTGGATTCACGAAGTAGCGAATTCTGATCCTCCGATTTGTAAAGAGGGGGATTCCACGAGGATTGCTGTGGGTGCAGATTTCCATATAGGGAAATAGAGGAACATTAAAGTTCTTTGGGCAGTCAGGAAGAGAAGATCCTATGAGCGGACGTGCTTGCGGGTGCGTCCTGCGTCAGTTGTGTTACCCCGTGACGATGATGATGGATTTGAGTAGGCTGAAGGAGGTGGACAGTTGGTTCCACATCCACATATGCCTGCAGCGAGAAGTCCTACAAGGGAAGCACCAGATTTCAGCCCATCTCAATTTAGAACGCCCAGAACTCATGAGTGTGGTGAGCCATCTAGACATGGTGGACATCAAACAGATTCACAGGTAAGTAGTGAATCAACTCCTACTTTAGCATCATTGAGAAACATATTTAAAGGTCAAAAGACTAGGAGATTAAGAGAATTATATGATCAAAATGAAGAAGTATGTCAGATTTCAAATTCTGCATTAATGGCATGTGATCATGTAAGTTTTAAGGAAGCTGCTAAAGAGGATGTCTGGATAAAAGAAATGGATGAGGAGATTAATTCCATTGAAAGAAATAACACTTGGGATCTTGTCGATTTACCTGAAGGTAAGAAGAGCATTGGTGTTAAATGGTTTATAAGACTAAGTTGAATGTAGAAGGTGAAGTTGAAAAGTACAAGGCAAGACTTGTAGCTCAGGGGTTTAGTCAACAACCCGATATTGATTACAATGAAACCTTTGCTCCTGTAGCAAGGATTGACATAGTAAGGATGGTCTTTGCTATTGCAGCTCAAGATAAATGGATCATGCATCAGATGGACGTTAAGTCTGCATTCTTGAATGGATGTTTGGAAGAAGAGGTTTATGTAAGACAACCTCTAGGTTATGAAAGTAATACTACTACTACTACTACTAATAATAATAATATAGTTTTAAGGTCATGACCAAGTCAAAGAAGAAATAATAATAATAATAATAGTTTTAACTTGTGATCTCTAAAGAGGAAACACATGTTAAATGTCATACAGTCTTCATAACAATCATCTAATATCAACCTACACAGAAACAATGTTATGATATAAACTGAATCATCTGGGCCAATCTTTCATTCACACCTGTGAGATATGAAAGAATATATTCCCTGAGAGTAGAACATCAATGATGGTCTATCTGCCTTCTTCTTCTCAAACAAGGAAGAATGATTGTTCTGATTTCTGATCCTGGACCATTCCTCACCCTGGGCCATTCCTCCAACACTAAACAAAGTATAACCTGGAGAGAATGAATCTGCCCTAAGGAATGCATGTCCCTAATTGTTGAGCCTGGACCATTCCCCACCCTAGGCCATTCCTCCAGCACTAAACAAAGTGAAACCTATAGAGAATGAATACACTCTAAGGAATGACTGTCCAGACCATTTCCTCTGTTAACCACAAGAGGAAAAGACTGTCCTGTACCAACCTCCAAAACAGACCATTGCTCATGTTAACTACAATGAGAAATTGTTTTCCGGAAAGGTGGGCCAGTCTTCTTGAGTAACCCTCAAGAAGAGAGACTGCCCTAGACCACTCCCCATGTTAACCATAATGGGAAGTTGTTGTATATGGTACATCCGCAATCTGGACCATTTTCCGAACTGGAAAATGTTTGTTCGTCAAAAATCTCAATCCACTTTCAAAACTGGAAAGGAAACTACTCATCCTCAACCATTTTTCGAACTGAAAAATGACTGTCCATGAATCAATACATATCAGTGCTCCCTCCCAACTTGGGAGTCATCTCTTCCTTTTTCGATAGGGAAATTGTCTCCACGAGCTCTAGCTTGAGTACGCAAAATCTTTCATCTTGGATAGAAGCTTTACCAAAATTTCTGCTTA
>JASDQU010684764.1:0-45007 GCA_032191745.1 Picea mariana | reverse complement strand
CACCGTGGTTTGTGTTTTCTTCCCTTTTGGGAGACTTTCCAAGTTGACTATCGAAGAGACTCTTGGTCTGAGCCTAGCAGTGGGCTCTACCTGAACCAGTTTCATACATGAGTCATAGCCCCCTTGAGTCTTCTTTAATCCCTTTTCAGACTCTCTAAACATGAAAATATTGTCGAGTGATCTTGATTTCCTTCACGCTCACCAAACTCAAATTAGAAGGCACGTCTATCTGGTGGTAGTTTACCCCTTTTTCAGTGTGGTTGGTCAATTTTACGAACAAAGGTATACTCTAGAAACTTCTGTTCACTAGAAGAATATTCTCAGGTATAAGTTTAACCCTTTTTCGGACTCAAGGGACTAAATTTATGAAAAAGGAACCCCCACGAAGTCCATAGTTAGGCTCTTTTCAGACTCCCCAAAATTGAAAAGATCACCAAGTGACCTTGTTCTTTCACACTCATTAAATTGGTCTAGAAGAACATCCCCTACAAAGTCCATAGTTAAGCTCTTTTTAGACTCCTTAAAATTGAAAAGATCGTTGAGTGATCTTATTCCTTCACACTCATTAAATTGGTACAAAAAAATATCTACTGGCATGAGTTTACCGCATTTTTACGGCCTGTGGATTAAGGAGGAAAAAGGTACACCTTGGGAGATTCATCTCGCTGGGAGAGTTCTCCTCAGTAAATTTTATATTTTTTCGGGCTAAGGAGACTAAATCTAGAGAAAGGTTGTGAGACCATAGTTAAGCTCTTTTCAGACTCCTTAAAATTGAAAATATTGTCGAGTGATCTTGTTTGTGTCACACTCATTAAAATGGTTTTGAATAGACATCTTTTCGGTGCTATTTTATCCCTTTTTTAAACTGACTAGACTATTTTCGAAAAAGGTACCCCAGTGGAGTCTTCTTTTATGTTTTTTCAGACTCTCTAAAATGTGAAAACGTTGTCGAGCTTACCTTCTATGGGCTCATGAAAAATACATTGAAGGGGGTTTCATCATGTCCCGCTAATAGAATTTCCATATCTACATTTTTGGCCTAATGTTGGCTCCATTTTTCTCTCAACTAAACCTTTGAAGCATGCCTTATATGCAAGCCTTGTAGCACATTGCCTCTGTGACCTGACACCTTGACCCATGGAGGAATTTTCCCCGAGTGTCCTTTTCCTGCACATGTCTCCTTGCTATGCGAATTAGTGTGTTCCTTGTGCTTGGAACTAGTATTCTTTCAACACTCATTCATCCTTGTAACATGGCCTTCTTTTATTATTTTTCAAGATCCTTAAAAATATTGAAAAGGACAAAAAAAAAATACCCCAAAAAAAGGACAAAAAATATATATTCTTTTTTGGTAGCACAATGAGTTTCCGTTGGGAAAAGAACATCCTTTAATTTGTTCATCAAGATTTGGGATCTAATATGACCTTAGGAAGTTGTTATCACTATATAGAGTTGTTTCCTCCTTTGTTTGGTTACTCTTCCAAACACATGCAGAGTTTGTGTTGCCTCTTGCATTGTAAACTTATGTCAATGTCATGTTGCCCGAATCTGAACATCTTTCATGCTCTTGTCCAAGGGAAGTTTCTCCCAGCCCGAGTCAGCCTTTTTTCAATTTGTCTCTTTCCCTCATGCCTGACCATCCTGAAATTCGAATCAAGTCCTTGTTTGAAATCAATGAAGTTCTCTGCTTGATCATTGATATCCTATTTTCTTTTCCTAACGAGTTGTCAAAGACCTCTGGGTAGTGAATTCGTACATTCACTTTACACTCCTACCCGAGTTTTGAAGATATTAAAGTTTTTTCTCGAGCTCTGAAGGCGTCATCTCCATCCATGAGGTGTTGTTAGCTTCTTAAAGATGGATACTAAGATGGATCGAGAGAGTAACATTGTGTGAGAGAGAAGTGTTGCGTATGAGAGCCTTCTATATTGTAATATCTTCAGCTGGGTGTGAAGATCAACCCTGCAGCTGGGTGTGCAGGGAGGAGAGAGATAAAGAGGAGAAGAAAGAAGATATGTTAGCTAAGAGTGCATACAAGAATTGTATGCTTCACCTCAATATATTATAAAGCATAGTTCTATGGATCTATCCCTAGAGAGAGGGTGAAACATGTATATCTTTCCTTGTGTGTGTGTGATTAATGCTATGTTATTTGCCTTTGATATATTGATATTGCATTACTATGGTAGATCTGATAGATGTGTGGAATAGATCTAAGATGATCAGTGATATATGCATGTTTCATTGTTCTAGTGTTGGATCCACTTGAGATTTCCCTCAGTTTTAGACATCTCTGTCCTACAACCCCCCCATAGCTACTTCAGGTGAGACTACATCTGCTTCATAGGTTTAGCCAAAAGGGCCAATAGTTAGGGCTTGTTGGTGCACTCATGGAGCTGAACCCTAGGTCTGCTCCTGTGCCAAAAAATGGTTCTGTTGTCGGGAAAAGAATCTTCTTGAGGGAATGTCAAGGTGGTTCCCACCAAAGACAAAGATTCAGAAGTGGATAGAGGATCAAGAAAATGAATTCGATGAAGCCCAAAATAAGAACCCTAATCTTAGTACAGAGGATTGGTTAGGAAGGTATTTTTTTATTGATATACACGAGATATTATTTGGAGGAATCCATGAGGAGCTATATGAGTGGTTAGCCAGGTTGGCAGATACCCAGTTTGAGATCAGATCTAGACCTCCTGTAGTTTGGATGTCGGCGCTGATCAAGAAGGTTAAGAGAGTCGATAACATCTTGTCACGAAGAGTAGATCACTGGTTTGATAGCACCAATGGAGTGTACATCACCAAGTTTGTTGTTGACAGAGTAGAGTCATACAACCAAGTCGAGAGATATTTCTTCAAGGGACCCAGAGGAAATTTTTTACATTTTCTGAAGTTGAGAATCAATATGCTATTAAATGAGAATAACATCTTGAAGATATAGTAGATTGGTCAGATTTTAAAAAGATAATGTTCAAAAATTCGGATAGCAACAATGACATAGAGGCTGGACATGCACGGAGTGGAAGAGTGTTAAGAGAATTTCATATTGTAAACCTATTTAAGAAGAACTATGGGGATGAGGGTTTCTATAGTGGAGAAGAGGCAGATCTGATGGAAGAAGAGCATTCAAAAACTGCTAGGGAAGAATAAGGAAAAGCTGAAGAACCTCGTCGGGACGAGCCAGAAACTTCAGGAACTGCACAGAATGTTGAAGTAAGTACTATTATTTCTCTTGTTGATTCAATAGCATTAAGAAATCAGAGTAATCTAAGCCACCAAATAATTCAGAGCACTGTCACTAGTATTCCACCACATACTTAGTCAAGAACCCTAGGAATATCTATGGAAGATGAGATGAGGCTCCCTATTTTTAGGGGAGATGGGTCTGAAGACCTTGACCAACACTGGTTCCTATGTGAATTTATATGGAATATTTAAAATGTCACTTATGAAGCTATTAAAAGAACTTAGTTTAGTACTACCCTTCGAGATCATGCACTGAGTTGGTACATGAATCTTTTCCAAGGACTTGCACCACCTAAGCCATTGAATGAGATCATGAATGCATTGACTGCAGAGTTCAAGAAACCAAAATACGAGTCACAATGTATCACAGAGATGAAATAGATCAAGGAGAATGTAGTCAAACCTTCTTGGGAATTCGATCAGAGATTTAAGACCTTAATAGGTCGATTGACTTTTCAGATCCCCGATGAGAAGAACAAAGAGTGGTTCATTGCTTCCCTCTTACAACACTTCAAAGTTTCTCTGATGCAACAGAAGATTGCTTCATAGGCTGAGGCACTGGAGATCGCTATGAAGTTATAGTCATCCCCTATGGAAGAATCCAGCTCAGGTATGAGTTAGATCTTGAGTCAACTAACTAGTTTGTCTTTGCAATTCGAAGATATGAAGAATGACAAGGGAAAAGATAAAAGAGAATACATTTGGTGTGTCAGGTGAAAATTATAAGGCCATGAGAAGGAGCACTACCCCCTATTTCATGAATACTTGGCCTCTGGATCTCCAATCCCTTTGATTCAAGTCACCTTACCCTGGTGCGAGGTATGTCGAAATTGACATCGCCCTAGTGAGTGATATTACATGAAAAATTATGTTCAGGCACCCACAAATTTGTATTTCACATTCTATAAGTCTGTTGGGAACGATGATATGGATTGTAGGGCTTATGACCTCATGCATGAAAGGTCAAGAGACATATACAAAATTCAAGGCGAAGTACAACAATAAAGAAACACTACGTAGTATAACTCCCCTGGGAGAGGAAAATTCAACCCTCATAGTGGATTCAAAGGATGAGGACGAGGAGGAGGTATGGATTGAGGCTAAGGAAAGATCATCTGTTACAACTGCAAGGGACTGTCAGAACTCTTTCACTACTTGCAGCTATTTCATCTCATTTGAACATGTTATAGAAGATTGTCCTATGTTGCTAGCTAAGCTCTAGGAGAGACGAGGACCTCAAAAGAACCTGCAAGTGAAAATGATATATTTTGAACCTCACAGAGAAGACCCTAGAGTCTCTATTATAACTAGAGGAGCCATTGTTACAAGAGAAGATAGACTAACCCTAGGGAAGACTAAATAATACTCAGGAGTTAGGAAAGTTGCAGAGAAGACCCAAACTTTTGATGCAAAGAAAGAAAGATAAGTATTCGAGGAGGCCAAAAAAGAGTTCAAAGGAGATCAAGGATCTTCATCAAAGACATGAACAAAAGTGAGAGAATATGGAATGCCTCAATGATGTGAGTGGGAAATCCCACTTACGGGATTAACATTTAAGGGATCTAATCATGCATGCCGAAAATGACCATTTAAAGGCCTCTACTTTTTCCTATTCTCCCAACACAAAACCCCACATTCATGCAATACAAAGGTGCAAACAAGAATAGGTAACTCTACCTTAGATCCTTAATTTGATGTCGATCCCTTCACTTTCACTCGCTCCTTGACTACAAGCCTCCTCCCAAAGTTGACTTGCATTCACAAATGGACAAACAGAGAGATGCAAACATGCATTTCATATACTAATTGATGGGTTAGATGTGACAATATCATAAAATTATATACACAATTTGAACACATGATATGGTGGGACGAAAAAGGTATTCCTTTTTGTATTAATCTTCACAAGAGTAAACTTACAATATGTGGCTGACACTACTCCTCGAACCTGCTCCTGGGCTCCTCTTCACAATGCACCAACTACTCAACCTCACAATACAATTGCAGGAAATTGGGGCAAAGGGGGGATAAATTTGGGTAGAGTTTCTATACTCTTCTTCTTATCCCTTTAAATGGGACCCCTACCCCTTATTTTATAGGTAGTTATCTAGTTGAATGACGGGCCATAGGCAGTCAAACAATTTTAGCAATTTCCTGAAACTCTGTTTCCCATCTGCAACTTTCCATTTTTTGTGATTTTGTCAGTATACACGGGTTGTAGAAGGCCTGGAGGCATATGGATGTGTGCATACACATGTTTTATAAGGCCAGGGTGCACGTGTCTCAAAAAAGAGGGATTTTTAGAAGAGCTTGGCTCAATAAATTGGCAAATAGTAGGGCCTGAGGCTAGGTATATAGGTTGGGTGAAAATTAGGCTTATAACAGATGCCCCCTAAAGTGTGAGGTCAGAAGAGCATCTGATGGCCGAAATACTTTACCAATATTTATCAATGTGCCCAGTGGAGTCTCCATTTCTTATGTGAGTGGGAAATCCCTCTTATGGACTTAGAATTTAAGGGCTCTAATCATGCATGCATAAAATGACCATTTAAAGGCCTCTAATTTTTCCTATTCTCCCAATACAAAACCCCACATTCATGCAATACAAAGGTGCAAACAGGATTAGGTAACTCTACCTTAAATCCTTTGTTTGATTTCGATCCCTTCACTTTCACTCACTCCTTGACTACAAGCCTCCTCCCAAAGATGACCTGCGTTCACAGATGGACAAACAGAGAGTTGAAAACATGCATTTCATATACTAATTGTTGGGTTAGATGTGACAATATCATAAAATAAATACACAATTTGAACACATGATATGGTGGGACGAAAAAAGTATTCCTTTTTGTATTAATCTTCACAAGAGTAAACTTACAATATGTGGCCGACACTGCTCCTCGAACCTGGTCCTGGGCTCCTCTTCACAATGCACCAACTACTCAACCTCATAATACAATTGTAGGAAATTGGGGCAAAGGGGGGATAAATTTGGGTAGAGTTTTTATACTCTTCTTCTTCTCCCTTTAAATGATATCCCTACCCATTCTTTTATAGGTAGTTATCCAGTTGAATAATGGGCCATAGGCAGTCAAACCGTTTTAGCAATTTCCCAAAAATCTATTTCCCATCTGCAAATTTCCATTTTTTGTGGTTTTTTCAGTATATGCAGGTTGTAGAAGGCCTGCAGGAGTATGGATGTGTGCATACGCAAGCTGTATAAGGCCAGGGCATGTGTGTCTCAAAAAAGAGGGCTTTTTAGAAGAGATTGGCTCAAGAAATTGGGAAATAGTACGGCATGAGGCCAGATATGCAGACTAGGTGAAAATTGGGCTTATAACACTCAGGAATTTGATCAGTATGCTTCTCCAAGAGAAGGAAAAGAGGTAAGCAAGCTCATGGAATTCCTATATACTTGTATTAAGTTGATTCAAGATGAGAGCATTGTATAAGAACTAAAAAATTTAATCAGACAGTATGATCTAGGAAAGATAGACCCCTTACTAAATAGGGAAGTACACCAAATCGCTAAAAAGAGAAGGAAAAATAAGGAATTACACTTGAATTCTCAAATAGGAGAATATGATATAGACTATTTGGTCTTCAACATAGGGTTGGAGGTCAATGTCATGATGAAGCAAACCTGGGCACTAATGGAAAAACCCAAGTTGATCTATTCCCCTATCAAGCTTAGGATGGCTAATCAGCAAGCTGTAAGCCCCTTGGGAAGACTGGAACATGTCCCTATGGACATCGTCGGAGTAAGAACATTTGTAGATTTTGAGGTAATTGAGATAATTTATGACAATTTTCCTTACCCTGCGTTGTTAGGAATTGACCGGACTTTTAATAATTCCACTATGGTTGATTTAAATAAAAGATGTATGACTTTTGAAAGAGATGGAGTTATGGTCATTGGTCCTTTAGATCCAGATGAAGGTTAGTGATACACAGAGACCATCAAAGAGGAAGATGATGCATATGAGCTTGAAAACATATACAAATTAATAGCCAGACAGTAGGATTACATTAATCCTACGATCGATGGAAACCTAAGTTGGCGAAGTGACAATGCATGTTCATTAGAATCAGAAGAAGCACAGGAGAAATGGCAGAACAAAATGTATGAAGTATCTACAAGAAGTTGTGCTAGATTAACTAGAGAAGTTAATTGGATCAACACAACAGTAAGTAACTTACCCACTTTTGATGGTCCGAATCCTTTAGAAACTTGTCGGACTTTGAAGAAAGTGTACCAAAGAAACAAAGATTGTTGGCAATGGATGAGGCCCTGAAAGCAACCCCAACAAGATGGTGGGGGACACATAAAACCAACATTGCAGACTGGGTACAATGTCATACCTTGATGACAGTGCGGTTTTCAGCACAAGTAGAAGGCTACGAAGTTCGGTACACAAGTCGAAGCTGCCCAAAGGACCATGTGTGAAGTTGTGAGGAAGCTTGGAGAGAGATCCCTCAAGAGAAGTGGGTGAAAAAATTCATTAACACACTGGACACGAAACCTATCAACTGGTACCTTCAAGCAGAGTTGCACCTCGTCACTGTATATTGGGAAGGTATGACTCAGAAATTTGTAACTACCTTCTTATTTGAAAGTCAATATCCTTCAATAGATCAAGCATTACAGATTGTAAGACACAAAGTATTTGAGGAGGAATCTAGCCTCCCTTTAGAACAAGAAGAGGTCGAATGGACTGTGCCTCTCCAGAAACTACAAGGTTGTTACAACATAAATGTTGATGAAGATGACAATCCTAGGAAGGTGAACATCACAGAAACAGAAGACCAGAGAGATGTGGAAAGACCAGGAGTTGAGCTACCATTCATTGGACAACCAATCAAGATTAATAAGGTCGACATTGGAACAGAGCAGACACTGAAACTTGTAAATGTTAGATATTACTAGGATGCTGCTACTACTGACAAAATAACATAATTACTGCATGAATATCAGGACTTGTTTCCAACCAAGTTCACTGATATGAAGGGCATTAAAGGGCCTATGGGAGATATGAGTATCCCTTTGAAACGATATGCAAGACCAGTCAAATAGATACCCTACAGATTGAACCCTAAATATAAGGAGAAAGTGAAGATTGAGCTCAACAAAATGATGGAAGCAGGGATTATAGAACCTGTGGAAGAGTCATAGTGAATTATCCCTATGGTGGTACAAGACAAGAAGACATGAGAGATCAGGATCTACATAGATCTCAAAAAGTTGAACGATGCCTATTGGCCCTTGGTTATGGAAGGAAGCGAAGAACAAGAAAGAAAAGGGGAAAAGAAAACTTCGCAGAAGACACAGTACCTATCAATGGGTCAAAGTGAGCAAAAGAACAGAAAAGATGGAGCAAGTACAAAAATGAAATCCGTTGGATGAGGAGATCGAGGATGACAGATCAACAAGGAAGATGAATTGAGGACAACTCAGCAAGTGGAAAAAGACACCGTTGGATGATTGGGAGCATCACGTGAGAAGGAAGGAAAAACAGGCTGGCGAAGCCCGAAAAAAGTGGGTCAAGTTGACCTAGGGTTTTAGACACCTAGGGTTTGGGTATCTAGGGTTTTGGCACCTAGGTTTCAACCTAGGGTTGTCGATGAATGATTGAAATGTATAAATAGAGGTCAAAAGGGCCTAGGTTGGGTTGGTATGATATTGTTGTTGATATAGCTCTAGTGTGTGGTAAAATACTATTGTGTTGAGAAAGAGAAGTGTTGAGAGAGAGAGACTTCTGGCATTGTAATATCTTCAACTATGTGCGAAGGTCTATTCCTACAGCTAGGTGCACAGGAAGGGGAGAGAAAGAGAGAAGAATAAAGAAGATATGGGATCTGAGAGCGCAGACATGAATTGTATGCTTTACCTTAATAAATCATAAGAACAGTTATGTGGATGTAGCCCTAGAGAGAGGGTGAACCACGTACATCTTGTGTTGTGTGTGTGATTGATTCTTTGATCTCTGTCACTATTATATTGTTATTTGCATTGCTGTATTAGATCATATCTATAACTATGCAGGGTAGATCTATCTTGATAAGTGATAGATGCATGTTGTGTTGTTGTTGTACTAGATCCACTTGATATTCCCTTGGTTGTAGACATCTTTGTCCTGCTGCCCCCTCATAGTTGCGTCAGGTGAGACTTCATCTGCTTTGTAGGTGTTATTGAAAGGGCCAGTATCTAGGGCTTGTTGGTGTGCTCTTCGAGTGAACCCTGGGTATGTCCCTATGCCAACAAATGGTTTCATTACCGAGACATGAATCTTCTTGAGGGAATGTCAAGGTGGTTCCCATCAAAGATAGACATTCAAAAGTGGATAGAGGATCAAGATATGGACTTCGCTGAATCCCAGAACAAGAACCCTAATTTAAGTATAGAGGATTGGTTGGAGAAATATACCCTTACTGATATACATGAGATATTCTTTGGAGGAATCCACCAGGAACTGTATGAGTGGCTAGCTAGACTATCAGATACCAAGTTCGAGATTCGATCTAGACCTCCTGTGGTTTGGACATTGGAGCTGATCAAGAAGGTCAAAAAATTTGATAACACCGTATCCGAAGAATTAGATCACTGGTTTGATATTACCATTGGAGGGTACATCAAAGAGTTTGCTATTGGCAAGGTAGAGTCATACAAGCAAGCTATAAGATATTTCTTTAAGGGACCCAGAGGAAAATTTTTACAATTCCTGAAGTTGAGACTCAAGATGTTGTTGCATGAGAAGAACATCTTAAAGATACAATAGATTGGCTATGTTTGAAAAGACTAATGTTCAAGAATTTAGATAGCGAAAGTGACACAGAAGCTGGACATACACGCAGTGGAAGAGTACTCAGAGGGGTTCACTTTGAGAACCTGTTTAAGAAAAACTATAGGGAACAGGGTTTCTACAATGGAGAGGAAGAAGATATAATGGACGAAGAACACTCAGAACACACCAAAACAGAGGAAGGACAAGCTGAAGAGCTTCGACAAGGAGAACCTGAAACCTCAAAAACCACACAGACCATCGAAGTTAGTACTGTTATCCTTCCTATTGATTCAGTAGTAAGCAACCAAATTAATCCTAGTCACCAGAGCATCCAGAGCACTGTCAATACTAGTCCACCACATATTCAGTCAGGAACCCTAGGAAGATCTATGGCAGATGAGATGAGGCTTCCTATATTTAGGTGATATGGATATGAATATCATGATCAACACTAGTTTCTGTGAGAAGCCATATAGAATATTAAAAATGTCACCAATGAAGTTGTTAAAAGGACCCAATTCAGCACTACCCTAAGGAATCACGCACTGAGATGGTACATGAAGCTTGTCCAAGGACTTGCACAACCTATGAAACTGGGCAAGATCAAGAATACATTGATCGCAAAGTTCAAGAAACCTAAGTTAGAGTCTCAATGTATTACAGAACTGAAGGAGATCAAGAAGAAAGTAGTCGATCATGTTTGGGAGTTCGATCAGAGATTCAAAACCTTAACAAGCCGATTAACTTTTTAGATCCCAGATGAAGAGAATAAATAATGGTTCATCACTGCCCTGTTACCACAAATCAGAGTTCCTTTGATGCAGTAGAAGATCTCTTCGCAGGCTGAGGCATTGGAGATTTCTATGAAACTTGAATCAGCCCCTATGGGAGAATCTATCTCAGGTATGAGCCAGATCTTGAGCCAAATGACTAGTTTGTCTCTGTAGGTCGAGGATATGAAGAAGGATAAGGGGAAGGAAAAAAGAGAAGATATCTGGTGTGTAATATGCATATCAGAAGGACATGATAAGGAACTTTGTACTTTATTCTATGAATATTTGGCCTTAGGAGCACCAAGCTCCTTAAAGAAAGTCAACCTGCCCTAGTGCAAAGTATGCAAAAATAGACATCGCACAAGTGAGTTCTATTACATGCAGAAGTATGTTCAGACTCCCACAAATTTATATTGCACATTCTATAAGTCTATGGGGCACGATGATAGGGATTGTAGGGCCTATGAACTTATGCACGAAAGATCGAGGGACATATACAAGATCCAAGGTGAAGCACACTCTGTAGTATAACTCCCCAGGAAGAGGAAATTTGAATCCTCACTGTGGATACAGAGGACGAGGACGAGGATGAGGAATGGGTCGAGGCCGAGGGTAAATCATTTGTTACAACTTCACGCAACCAGGACACTTGGCAAGGGATTGCTAGAATCCTTTCACTACATGCAACTATTTCAACTTGTTCGATCATGTTATAGAAGATTATCCTGTGATGCTAGCTAAGTTGCAGAAAAGACGAGGACCTCAGTAGAATCCACAAGTGAAACTGATATATGTTGAACCTCGCGAAGTAGACCCTAAAGTCATTGTTATCACTCGAGGAGGAACTACTATAGGAGAGGATAGAATGACTCAAGGAAAGATTGCAGAAGACTCGGGTATAAGGAAAGTTGCAGAGAAGACCCAAAATTTTGATGCGAAGAAAGAAAGACAAATCTTTGAGGAAGAAAGGAAAGAATTCAAAGAAGATCAAGGTTCCTCATCAAATACATGACCATAAATAAGAGAATATGGAATGCCTTAGGCATTTGATCAGTCGGCTTCACCAAAAGAGGGAAAAGAGGTAAGCAAGCTCATGGAATTTTTACGCACCTGTGTTAAGTTGATTCAGGATAAAGGCATTGTACAAGAGCTACACAACTTAATCAGACAGTATGAACTAGGAAAGATAGACCCCTTACTAAATAGGGTAGTACATCAAATTGAAAAAAGGAGAAGGACAAATAAAGAATTACACTTGAATGCTCAAATAGTAGAGTATGATATAGACTATGTGGTCCTCGACTTAGGGTCGGAGGTCAATGTCATGATGAAGAAAACTTGGGCACTGATGGGGAAACTGAAGTTTATATACTCCCCTATCAAGCTTAGGATGGCTAACCAGCAAGCTGTCAACCCCTTTGGCAGATTGGAACATATCCCTGTGGACATCGATGGAGTGAGAACCTTCGTAGATTTCAAGGTAATTGAAATTGTCGATGACTATTGCCCTTACCCTACACTGTTAGGAATTGATTAGGCCTTCGATAAATCCATAGTGGTTGATTTGAATAAAATACATATGAAATTTGAAAGAGATGTCCTTTGGGTCATTTCACCCTTAGATCCAGATGAGGGTCCATGATATACAAAGCCCATTAGAGAAGAACACCATGCATACGAAATGGAAAACATATACAAACTAACATCCATAAAGTAGGATTACATCAACCCTATAGTTGATGGGAATTTGAGCTGTCGAAGTGACAACGTGTGTTCATCATATTCAGAAGAATCATTGGAGAACTGGCATAACTAGATGTATGAAGTATCTACTAGAAGTTGTGCCAGATTAACCAGAGAAGTTCGCTAGATCGGCACAACAGTAAGTAACTTACCCACATTTGATGGTCTGAAGTCTTTAGAAACCTTCCTATTGGATTGTTGAGTCTCTATTTTGACATAAATAATGCCCTATCTTACCCTATATCTAAGCCTGTTTTCCTGTATTATAAACCTATACTGGACTACTCCCTCCCAAAACACATGCCTAATAGCCATGTCATATCCACAAGAGGTAATTGATGATTTAAAGCATGTTTGTTTAACTTTCTTAAATTAATTCGATTGAAAGTGTTTTATTTTGTATAGTCCCAATGATTTGAATTATGAGTAGTCTATCCGGCACTACCAGACATCGTGTAATTTAGTACCAAATCCATTCCGGTACCCAAGACAATTTTAATCTGGTACAAAATCCATTCTGGTACCAAAATGTGTGCTATTTTGGTACTTCCTGGTCTACTCTATTTCGGTACTAGACTCGCGACTGTGTGCAATCCGGTACCAGAACCTCTGTTTCCAGAATGCACTAGTTGGACTAGAATAATGGTGAAGATTTTGAGAAGACAGTTGGATAGAAGCAACTGAGTCATTTTTCTAGTTGTAAGAGACTCCATTGCTCATGCACTTCGTGTCATGAGGATGGAATCAATTCCTAAAAATTTGATGTAAATCTTAAATGTGAAATCTCTCAAATTGTTTAATGTTTATCCATAGATATTGATAGTATCAGCTTACCTTATATAAGGAATGTTGTATAGATGATAGAGGGGAATAATAGCAAATGTAAAAAGGATACTGTAAGAACCAAACAATACTTATCATTGTCATGTATGAAGGAAAATACTGTTGATCCAATTTACCAGTTGAATTAATACAGAAGGTCTTTTATGTCAATTCTTGGATGTGAGTGATAATTTTTAGTCTGTTACTTCCTTAAGAGGTTCTTTGCTGGTTTGGCAAGGGCCCACCGCCCCAAATAAGGTAAACCTCCTTGTATATGTTATGTGTGTTTGTGTGGATAGTTTACAACAGTATGTGTGTGATTGATCTTTACTTCATTTTCTGGATTGAGCATTGAGTTAATCATTTTGGATTGTTGTGAATAAGCAAGTGTTAGATTGGATAGACATTTCATTCTCAGATGTTGAAGGTAGCTATTTCATAATTTGAAGTGTGGGACTGATATTTTGAGTTTATGACTGTAGTAGACCTAGTATCACAAGGGACCAGGAGACTTTATATTTCATCTTCATGTTCTATAATAAAGTCTTTGAGTTATACTGAACTTCCCTTGTGCTGGTTTGGTTGAATTACATGAGTTTGGAGTTGGATTTTGTTTTGAGAATGGTTGGAATTGATTATTTTAATTTCTACAGGAGACAAGCTTCTTAAAGTTCATCTTTTCAATTCAAGCACCTGAAATGAACAAACTTGTTTCTCTCGGGAAACATCTCTTTGATTTACTGTTTGTTTAAGTTTCATTATCAGTTTTCTCTTCTAGGTTTAGAGAATACTTTGAAGTATTTAGAAATCTTAGAAACAAGATTTTTATGTTATTAATTATTTCCTATATGCAACAGACTTAGGTAGGTTACTTGTTCTCGGCACATATAGTGTAACAACTCTTTCGATTACAAATCCCAGATTGACATTTAAATGAGTGTGATATATACATTGAACATATTTGTGCACCAAAATTTTGGTGTCATTGCCGGGGAGTTGTAAATGGTAACATGTAGCATATTTTTTATTTTTTTGATGAAGTATTGGATTGGATTTGAGGATAATATGAGGGCAGAGAGAATATGGTAAGATGAAAGGTAAGAACCTGTGCATCCACTTTGGTGGGGTTTCTCCAAAGTCAAGTTGTCCTCCTACCTCTAATTAGGAATCTGCATTTTCATTTATTTCATTTTTTTATGAGTAGGTACAAGGATAATAAAAGTAGATTTATTTCTCCTAAAATCTCAGAAAAACTAGAAAAGCAACCAATAAAGAAAACCCCCCCTTATACTAATTCATCGAAAACTCGTGCAGGAAAATTTCTTAGAGGATAGAGATCAAAGGAAGAAATTGCAACAACAACAAGAGGCACTAGATCTGAAGCCACTGTTCAGATTAAAGACATAAGGCAACAAGAAAGGGAGGAAGCACTGGCGACCCCATCTAGAGGAGAAACTAGAAAAGCAACAGAGGTGGTAATAGAAGAGGTTGCATATGCTATTGGGAGGCCACACAAAACCTTGGAACAGCCAGAGATACCAGGTAACCTGGTGGTGGAACCATCACTCAGTGGAGAAAATTCACCACCTCCCTACAAATTGCTTGGAAACATGGCAGAAGAATAGGGAAACATAGCCAATGAAACAGAGACATTTGGATTCCCCATACTAGATATTTCTAAAGATGTTGCTACGAAGAACATTCCATTATCTTCACTTCCTCATTTCCAAGTTATGTCGACAGAATACCCTGACTCATTTTTATTTGAATTTGACATATTGTGTAGGATCTATAACTACACAGATAATGCTCAAAAATTAAAACTTTTCCTAACCACACTAAAAGATTCGGCACTGTGGTGGTTCATGAGCTTAGGGGAACAAACAATTTTGTCTTGGGATGGTATGAAGGAGACCTTCCTCCAGAAATACCAATATTACTAAAGACCTAGGGATGCTAGGAATGATATATTCAAAATGCAGCAATTGGAAGAAGAAAGCTTAGAAGACTACCTAGAGAGGTTCTTATACAATTACCAAAAGACTAAGCAGTTCTCCTTAGATACACTACAATTAGGACTATATTTATAAAGGGTGTGAGGGATGATTGCATTGAAGTGTTAAACCTCATGAGTTCTGGGGACATATACAAAAATCCATTTGTAGACATAGCAGAGTATTGTAAAATATACTCTTGCAGTCAAGCTAAAATAGGGAAAAGTATAAGGGACCCTACCAATAGAATTGCTAAACCCAAATCTGGAGGTGTCACGAGGAATGAACTAGGAAATCTATTGGAAACCTTTATAACATATATCCTAAACACTATCAGTTCCCAACTAGATCCCATGAAAATTAAAAGAAAATAAGAGGAAGAAAATGTTGTGTTAGCAATTTTGTGTCATCAATGTAGTAGGAAACACCCTGAAAAGGAATTCCCCCTCAATGTTATTTAAATATGTGGTCATTGCATAGAAGACCATCCTACTAACGAATTCCCTTATCTTCCCGAGCTCAAGGCCATGTTCAAGGGAAGAGGAGAACCTGAGACATCCTACCTCCTAGGAGACAATGGAGACAACAAAACCCCAACATGTTTTTCGACCCAATTACACAATACTCCCAATAGCAATGGGTACCCCCCATGTCTTATCCTCATTGGTCAACACAAACCCAAACTTGGCAACAGGGGTAGAGAGGACAAATTTTCCCACCTATCCACAATATCGTTCAAATATTTCATAGTTGCTCCCAGGATTTAACGCCCCTGCTCTTCTTCCACCCCCACAACTACAACAACCACTTGCACTACCCATGGATCCAAATATGAAGCAACCAATGCAAGTTGCACCCATCCAAAACCTTCCTTAGCTTACCCTTATTCCTGCACAACCTATCCCTAACCCAAATAACGGACCGACACAACCTATACAAAACGTTGAAGTACAAACCTTTCCTACATATGTAATAATGCCAACTCTGTTTAATGGAATTGAATTAAGATTAGGAAGGATTGTAAACAAAAAAAATCCCACTATGGTAATTCAAGAAGAAAAAGTGCATAATCACACAAACCAAGAAGAACAAATAGATGTCCAAATGGTTCAAAGAGAAGAACAGATGACTAATCCATTGAATGAAGAAAGAAACACTCCAGTACCACAAGAAATTCCCTCTCCCAACTCCCTTGTAGCAGAAATAGCCCATGAAATGAATCCCCCTTACCCAGAAAGGTTGCTTGTAAAGAAAATTGAGGAACCTCTAGAACATAATCTAGAGCCTGAACTCCAAAATATATGTGTAAATATCCCAATACTACAGGCCATTGAATACATACCTATCTATGCTAAAATTGTAAGGGACCTTTGCATTAAAAATCCAGGGAGAAAGATGAAGGAACCTCCTATCATACGGGTGGTAGGGTAGTTATCTGAATTTATAACATAAATGCCTTCCAAGTATAGTGATCCAGGGAACCCAGTGGTAACCATAGAAATCAATGGTGTTGCCTTACCTAACACGTTGATTGATATAGGGGCAGAAATAAATGTGATGTCAGTAAACACTATGAAAACACTGCAACAAGATCACTTAATACCTACACAAACTTTGCTAGAGATTGCAGATAAATCAGTCATCACCCCAACAGGAAGTTTAGATGATATAACAATAACATTGGCCTCTTGGGAATACCCTGTGGATTTCTTGGTAATCCATCCCAAATCCCCCAAACCAAGACACCAGGTGGTACTTGACCGACCTTGGTTGGCCACTGTTGATGCATTCATCAGTTGTCGATCTGGAGAAATGACAATTTCCAATGGCACTCAAAGTCAGAAACTTATCCTTTTTCCCCCCACCCAACCAGCCACTGAAGTTCCTCTATGGTTGGAGAATCCTTATGGGGAGGAGGAATATACTCATCCTTTGTTGACACTTGAACAAGAAAAAGGAGTACAAGAACACTCTGAAGAAAAAATCCTAAGTCTATTCTTGGCTTCTTCGGCATGCATTGACTATCCCCAATCTTTCCCTAACTACACACACATCTTTAGCCCTGAATTTCAAGACACTTGGCACCCTTCCACTTCTACAATAACCACTCTTTCAAAAGTAGAGGAAGGGAAGGAATCTACTTTCCAAGCTATTGAAATCAGTCCTAGGAAGTCCTTATATATCAATGCCAGCCTAGAAATAGATCAACAACAAAAGATGGTACAAACGATTCAAGGGAAATCTGATGCGTTTGCATGGGATTACTAAGACATGAAAGGGATCCACCCAGATACCTGTATGCATAATATTTACACTAACGATTAGATCAGACCTGTCCGACAGCCCTAGAGAAGAGTGAACCCAACCTTGAAAGATATAGTAAAGGAAGAACTCCAAAAACTCCTACAAGCCAATTTCATTTACACTATATCAGATAGCAAATGGGTCTCCCCATTAGTTATTGTACCAAAAAAAAATGGGAAATGGAGGATTTGTGTGGACTTTTGAGAACTAAACAGGGCCACTTATAGGGACTATTTACCTTTAACTTTCATATATAAAGTATTGGACACTTTATCTGGGAAGAGGTACTTTTCTTTCCTGGATGGGTTTAGTGGTTACAACCAAATACAAATTTCACCAGAAGACCAGGATAATACCACATTCACCTGTCCTTGGGGAACCATTGCCTATAGGGTTCTCCCCTTTAGGTTATGTAATTCCCCTGCTACCTTTCAGAGGGTTGTCTTGGCTATTTTCTCTGATTTGACCAATGATTGTGTGGAAGTCTACATGGATGACTTCACGGTGTATGGGGATGATTTCCAACGGGATTTGGTTAATTTGAAGAAGGTACTGGTTAGATGTAAAGAGACCAACCTGTCACTCAGTCATGAAAAATCGAGAATGCTACTTATTGAAGGAATTGTTCTAGATCACCACATCTCTGGTAGAGGAATAAGAGTGGGCCCTACCAAAATTGACATTATTTCCCAACTTAAGATCCCTAGATCACAAAAGGAAAATAGAAGTTTCTTAGGGCATGCTGGCTACTATAGGAGGTTTATTCAAAATTTTACAAACCTAGATGACCCCCTTTTCAAACTACTAATGAAAGATGTTGAATTATGTTGGGATGAGCAATGCCAAATCTCTTTTGAAATCTTAAAAACAAAACTTTCAAGTGCCCCTACTTTGAGAGGTCTAAACTAGTCTCTTCCTTTCCATATCTGTACAGGTGCTTCAGATACCACTTTGGGAATTGTATTAGGACAAAGGGAAGGGCAAATTCCTTATGCTATATACTTCGTTAGTAAGAACCTCTCACCTGGTGAAGAAAACTATACTGTAAAAGAGAAAGGATTTTTATCAGTAGTACATGCCATCAACAAGTTTAGACACTATATAACAAGATACGAAGTTTTTGTGCACACTGACCACTCAACTATCATATTTCTAATGAATAAACTTGTTACAAATGCTAGAGTAACTAGATGGTTGTTGTTACTACAAGAATTCAATATCACTATCATAGATGGGCCTGGAAGAGACAACTTTGTTGTTGATTTCTTGTCTAGGCTTATCCATAAAGGTGACAGTACTCCAATAGATGATGATTTTATGGATGAGAATTTATTTTCCATTTCTACTTTCACCCCTTGGTATGTAGACATAGCCAACTATTTGGTAACCGGCAAGATGCCTCAAGGTATGACATCCAGAGAAAAACAGAGAATCATTTAGCTAAGTGCCAATTATATGTGGCATGAGGATACCCTATATCGAATGGGACCTGATTTGGTAATCAGAAGATGTATCAGGGAAGATGAAATGCAGGATATCTTTAGAGCCTACCATGATGGCCCATGTGGAGGCCACTTTGCTGACAAAAGGACAGCTTACAAAATCCTACAATCTGACTATTATTGGCTGACCATTTTCAAATATGCAAAGAAATACGTGGCCAACTGCGATGATTGCCAAAGAATGGGAAAACCTACAACAGTTGATGAAATTCGACTCCAAGCCCAAGTAGTAATCGAACCCTTTGAAAAATGGGCCTTAGATTTTGTAGGACCTATCAATCCCATGTCTTGTAGAAAAAAATACATATTAGTTTGCACAGACTATGTAACAAAATGGGTAGAAGCTAAGGCCCTGTATTCAGCCAATGAACAATCTATTGTAGACTTTCTCTTTGAGGAAATTTTCACTCGTTTCGGGGTACCTCAGGAAATAATCACTGACCAAGGGACACAATTCACCTCAAATTTGGTCAAGTCTCTTACTGAACAGTATAGGATCAGGCACAAAAATTCTTCGCCCTATCACCCCCAAGCCAATGGCCAAGTGGAATCGACCAACAAAGTGATAGAGGCCATCCTCACTAAGACTGTTTAGCTACATCACAAAGACTGGGCTAATAGGTTTCCTGAGGCCTTGTGGGCCTACAAAATAGCTTGGAGGAATACAACAGGCCATACACCCTATGAGTTGGTGTATGGGAAGCAGGTACTACTGCCCATAGAGTTTCAAGTAAAAACCTTTAGAACTGCCACGCAATTAGGAATGGACCTGAATGAAGCTCAAACATAGAGGCTATTACAATTGAATGAGCTTACTGAGATAAGAGAGGATGCTTTACAAAGAACCACCCTGATACAAGAGCAAAGGACCAAATGGCACGACAATTACATTAAAAGAAATTCCTTCCAGCCAAGTGATTGGGCCCTCCTATATGATAGAAGATTCAAAAATTTTAAAGGCAAACTCTCTACCAGATGGATGGGGCCCTATGAGGTTGATACAATCTACAATAATGGTGTAGTAAGGATAAAGACTATTGATGAAAATCAGACTTCCCTTGTTGTAAATGGACATCGACTGAAGGTTTATCACAAGCCTCTGTCAAAGGAGGATTTTGTCAAAAATGTTCTTCAGACTTTCGAAATGCAACTCGTAAGCAAGAGGGTTTCTCCTCCTATTGACCTACCATAGTAAGTTCAAATTGTATAGATTCATTTTATGTACATAGGTGTGTCATGAGATGAATTTTTTCTTTATATTTGGTGTAACTAACAAAGGCAAACGAAAATGTTTTGGTGGTGTTCCCATGTAGATAAACAAATAAGGAGGACAACTACCAAAGAGAGTCTTCTTTAAGTTTTTCAGACTCTTTAAAATTGAAAATACCGATGAGCAGGAATTGGCCCGGGCTCGATAAAAATCCACGGGACAGTATAGAGAGTTTCCTTTAAGTTTTTCAAACTCTTTAAAATTGAAAATACCGGCGAGCAGGAACTGGCTCGGGCTCGATAAAAATGCACAGGACAGTATAGAGAGTTTCCTTTATGTTTTTTAGACTCAGTAAAATTGAAAATACCGGCAAGCATTAACTAATCTCGGCTCGATAAAAATTCACATAAAAGTAGTAGTTAGGATTATTATTGTATTGTAATAAAAGGGGAAATGCCAGCAAAAGTGTGGTCACCTTGGTTCGAGAAGAAGATGAGTTCGGTCATCTCAGTCACTGGTCATTACAAAGTACCTTCCTGTTACAAAGATTTCCTACATTATTCCTCTATAAACTTTGGCAACTACATGGTTTTTCAGAAGAATTTGACCACAAAACACCAGTTATTCCTATAAATCACTGTCACCAGAATCAGTGTCAAGATTTTTAAGCACTAGAAAAATGTTCATTTTTGTGCTTATCTCACATCAATGATCACCTCTACGTACGAAGGGCCACCCTTATACCAAATCATCTTGTTGTACCTATCTGGTACCTGAACCTATCCATTATAAAAGAAGGGACCCTGCGTTATTCCAGTACTAACTACAAATTTTACACACAAGTGATCCGACACTCAAGTAATCCGGTACTCAGGTGATCGCGTACCAACTACAAATTCTACACACAAGTGATCTGGTACTTAGATGATCTGGTACTGGTAATAATATGATGGGTAACTTTCATCATGTTTCCAAGTCACTATCCAATTATTAGTGCTAGGACATACAGATTTGACACTTTTTTTTTCATGTTATTTGAAGGAATTAGACTAAATATGCATTTAGAACATCTGATTACTCTTGGATCATGACGTACCCCTGTTTTGTCATGAATCTCTGTAGAAATATTAGACCTCACTTCCATGAGGAGGAAGTGTCCTATGAAATATCAAGAGTGCAACTTCATGATGCCTTTTACCGGATCAAACTCATACTCCCTTTGTCTATCCGGTAAATAAACCCCATGATTTGTTGTCGTACTATATGAGATGACACAAACCATGAATCGTAGCATATCGAGCAACGATCCCAACCTATTTCATATACATGAGTCTCGATCATAACGAACACATCCTTCTGTGAATATCGTCTGACACCAAGCTTCCCATGAATCTGGAAACCATTAGTAGATCCGACCTACCTCACCATATCATCATGAGTATCGACATGACCATTGTAATATACACTTCCATTCATAAACGCTCTTCTAGATGGCTCTTCCATCCATATGAGAATTATTTATCGTTGTTGTCACACGGTCTACAAACACCCTATGCCTTTGTATCCCTTGCATATTTTTCCCAAACGATAATCTATCATCCGGTACTCAATCCTCGACCCTATGTTCGTGCTTTATCCACCCAAGATAATTGTTTAAGCTAGCATGGGGGTCAACAGGCATGAGCCCATATTTCAAATATACAAAGAAACAACATAATATCAGACTTGTAAGAAAAAATATGAACAGGCAGGGTGGGTACCATTCTTGGAGAAATTTAAAGGTCATCATGAGGGAATTTTTCTTGTCTTTGCACAGACATATGATGGAGAAAATGTGTAGCTTGGGGATTTGAAGTTAAAAATTACAGAGGCCACTATAGCAAAAGCTACGGGTCTTCTGATGGCTGGAGAAAAATACTTCAAGAGAGTGATCGTTGACAAACAAATCTATCAAAAATTCCTCAAGCCAGAACATCACGACCCCGATTGGACCAAAGGCATCCCTCGAATCTACATCAAAGAAGAATATTGGACGATGCTTATAATTCTGCAAAAACTCCTCACCTGCGAAGGAAGGTATGTCGTGACCTTTATTTATCATTTAAATCTTTTATCACATTTCAAGGGAGGACCACAGATTAATTTTCCCTACTTTTTATGGATGTGTTTAAAGAAAATGGCAAGAGGTGTGAGGTCAGTTTCCAAGAAACCAGAGACTGGCCTTCATCATCACAGTTTAATCAAAATTCTGGTTGTTCATGATTTAAAAACAAAAGGGGGTAGTTGGAAGCAGTTACTCCAATAGAGTCTCGCTCAAGAAAAATCCAAATCGGTCGAGACACAGGAGGCAGGGACACACAATGAAGGCTCAAGCAAAAAGGCAAAGAAAGACAGAAAAATGACATCAGGAGGTAAAGAAGACACTGCTATGCCCAACTCATCTCAGCCAATTGAGAAATCAGTGACAGAAATTTTGTCGTAGGGGAACCTATTATATCAAGAAAGAAGACAACCACTCAATTCCAGAGAGTAAGTCCTACCTCGATTCAAAGGAGTAAAAGATGAAAAGAAGGCTCAGGACCAGGTGGTCAATCAGATAACATTCTTGAAACAATTGTGGAAATGTCATCAGAACCAGCTAGTCAAACAGAGAAGACCCATGACTTCCATTTACAAAGTAAGAAAAAGTCTGCACAAGCTAAAGCATCTAGCTCGGTTCTGCGCCCTAAAGACCAACGATCACAGAATAAGAAACAAAAGGAGGAGACAGATCAACAAGAGATTTTACTAGATCCAACTGTAAAACCCCCTCCAAAATCCTCTAAAGAATTGAAAAGTATTTCTGAAGTTACTCGGCCTTCCCAAAAATCAGTTGGTGAATTGAAGGAGACCGCTAAGGTGAAAAGTAAAAATAAAAAGAAACTAGAAGGGAAGGAGGCACAAGTTCTAGAGCCCATGCCTGAATATTCCAGGATAGGAATATAGGTTTTCCAGTAGAAGCAAAGCCTGGAATTTACAATTCAATCCCGCAAGATAAAATTCAAGTCAACACAGGAGGAACATGTGTCCAGGCCTACCCCTGTCAGTAGATCTAAGAAAATGAAATTGTTTGAAGAAACTCCTACCCTTTTCATCATGTCTAAGAAAGCCTCATTGCCCATACAGAGGACCACCAGAAGTATGGCCAAATAGGTGACAACTCCAAACATACCTTCTCCTCAAAGAGAATCTATGGATATTCCAAGTTCTCCAGAAAAAGGGATTGGCTAGGGAGCTACCACAAGAGAAACAGAAGGAATGGTAACAATAAGTGAGATATAAGGGTTGGTGAAAGAGACTTTGATGGATTTAAGGAAAGGAAAAGAATCTCGAGAGGTGGTAACTCAGGAAGCACTCACACCGAGTTCAGGCAAGTCCCTGAGCAGATGAAAGATGATAATAAAGGCTATGAGGAGTCTGAGAAAAGAAAAAGAGACTTGAGAGATGATGGCCAAGAAAGTACTCACACCAAGCCCAGACAAGTCCCTGAATGAACAAAAATTATTAACAGAAATTGAGAGATTGAAGCAAGAAGTTGAAGAATATAAATTATTGGATAGGCATATCAAGGCAAAGAATGCGGAATTGAAAGATCAGCATGCAGAGTTCTCTACCAAACTTAACAAGTTCTTTGGATTGATCCATTACACTAGGGTGCTCAAGAAGGAATTGAAGAATGTATCTTCTAGTGTTAACATCTTGCAATCTGAGGAATGACAGAGGAGGGTCCAATTGTGCAGAAAGTTTTTGGGTATCAGTTTTTGATAACGTTGCACGAGGACATGAAACATCTTCAGCATGGGGAAAATGTTGAGTCTCTGTTTTGACATGAATAATGCCCTATCTTACCCTATATCTAATCATTTTTTCCTCTGTTATAAACCTATACTAGACAACTCCCTCCCAAAATGCATTCCTAATAGCTATGTCATGTCCACAAGACGTAATTGATGATTTAAAGCATAGTTGTTTAACTTTCTTAAATTAATTCGATTGAAAGTGTTTTATTTTGTATAGTTCAAATGATTTAATTTATGAGAAGTCTATCCGGCACTACTAGACACCATGTAAACCGGTACCAAATCCATTCTAGTACACAAGACAGTTTTAATCTGGTGCCAAATCCATTCCAGTACCAAAACGTGTGCTATTCTGGTATTGCCTTCTTTGCTCTATTCTGGTACTAGACTCATGGCTGTGTGCAATCCAGTACCAGAACCTCTATTTCTAGAATGTGCTAGTTGGACTAGAATAATGGTGAAGATTTCGAGAAGACAGTTGGATAGAAGCGGCCGATTCAATTTTCTAGTTGCAATAGACTCCATCGCTCATGCACTTCGTGTCATGAGGATGGAGTCGATTCCTAAAAATTAAATGTAAATATTAAATGTGAAATCTCTCAAACTGTTTAATGTTTATCCATAGATATTGATAATATCATCTTACCTTATATAAGGAATGTTGTATAGATGATAGAGGGGAATAATAGCGAATGTAAAAAGTATACTGTAAGAATGAGACAATACTTATCATTGACATGTATGAAGTAAAAGATTGTTGATCCAATTTACCAGGTGAATTAATACAGAAGGTATTTTATGTCAAATCTTGGATGTGAGTGAAAAGCTTTAGTCTGTTACTTACTTAAGAGGTTCCTTGTTGGTTCAGCAAGGGCCCACCACCCCAACTAAGGTAAACCTCCTTGTATACGTTATGTGTGTTTGTGTGGATAGTTTACAATAGTATGTGTGTGATTGGTCTTTACTTCATTTTCAGGATTGAGAATTGAGTTAATCATTTTGGATTGTTGTGAATAAGCAAGTGTTAGATCAGATAGACATTTCATTCTCAGATGTTGAAGGTAGCTATTTCATAATTTGAAGTGTGGGACTGATATTTTGAGTTTATGACTGTAGTAGACCTAGTATTGCAAGGGACCAGGAGACTTTATATTTCATCTTCATGTTCTGTAATAAAGTTTTTCAGTTATACTGAACTTCCCTTATGCTGGTTTGATTGAATTACATGAGGTTGGAGTTGGATTTTTTTCCGATAATGGTTGGAATTGATTGTTTTAATTGCTATAGGAGACAAGCTTCTTAAAGTTCATCTTTTCAATTCAAATGTCTGAAATGAATAGACTTTTTTCTCTAGGACAACATCTCTTTGATTGACTGCTTGTTTAAGTTTCATTATCAGTTTTCTCTTCTAGGTTCAGAGAATACTTTGAAGTATTTAGAAATCTTAGAAACATGATTTTTATGTTCTTAATTATTTCCTATATGCAACAGACTTAGTTAGGGTACTTGTTCTTGGCACATATAGTGTAATGACTCTTTCGATTACAAATTCGGGATTGACATTTAAATGAGTGTGAGATATACATTGAACATATTTACGCACCAACATGGATTTTGAGACAAGTTTACCAACAAAACAATGATTATTGGCAATGGATGAGGCCCTGAAAGCCACACCAACAATATGGTGGGGAACCCACAAAATCAATATTGCAGACTGGGTACAATGCAAAGTATGGTATATTCATCGATGTTTCCCAAAGGACCATGTGCAAAGCTGTGAAGAGGCCTAGAGTGACACTCCCTGAGAATAATGGGTTTACAAAATCATTAACACACTGGACACAACCCCTATCAACTGGTACCTTCAAGCAGAGCTGCACCTCATCGTTGTAGACTAGCAAGGTATGATTCAGAATTTTGTAACAACCATTTTATTTCAAAGTGAATATCCTTCAATAGACCAATCATTATAGATTGTAAGACATAAAGTATTTGAAGAGGCATATAGCCTCCCTTTGGAACAAGAAGAGGACGAATGGACCACGCCTCTCCAAAAATTACAAAGTTGCTACAACATCAATGTCGACGATGATGATCCCAAGAAGGTAAACAACACTGAAACAAAAGGCCAAAGAGATGTGGAAGGACCCGGAGTTGAGATATCATTTATTGTTTAGCCAATCAAGATTAAAAAAGTTAATATTGGGACAGAGGAGACACCAAATCTTTCCAATGTCGGAGATTACTGGGATGCTTCTACCATTGACAAGATTACAGAGTTGTTGCATGAATATCAGGACTTGTTTCCAACCAAGTTCACTGATATGAAAGGTATAAGATCTCATATGGGAGAGATCAGGATACCTTTGAAACCAGGTGTGAATCCAGTCAAGCAAAGAACCTACAGATTGAACCCAAAATGTAAAGAAAAAGTGAAGATCGAGCTCGACAGAATGCTGGAAGCAGGTATTATTGAACCTGTCGAAGAGTCAGAGTGGATCAACCCTATGGTAGTACAAGACAAAAAGACAAGTGAGATCAGGATCTCTGTGGATTTCAGGAAGTTGAATGATGCCTATTTGCATGACCCCTTCCCTACATCATTCACTGACGAAGTGTTAGACAATGTGGGAGGCCAAGAGGTATATTCTCTTACAGATGGATTTTCAAGCTACCATCAGATCCAGATTGCTAAGAAAGATCGCCACAGACCATGTTTGCCACAAAATGGGGATCTTAAAAATATACAATGATTCCATTTTGACTGAAAAATGCCCCAGCCATCTTTTCCAGAGTTGTGGTCGAAGCGTTCAAAGAGTTTTTCCATAAATTTTTAGAATCATATTTTGATGACTAGACTGTGTTTAGTTTGTTGAAAAACCATATTGAATGTATAAGGCTAATGTTGGATGAATGTAGGCAGTGTCAAATTGCTTTAAATATGAAGAAGTGCATCTTCTTCTCACCATTTGGAGTACTATTAGGTCATATTGTATGCAAGAAAGGATTACTGGTAGATCCCTCTAAAATCGCCATCATAGTTGATTTGTCACCTCCTACTTCAGTCAAACAACTGTGCATTGTGCTAAGACATACTGGCTATTACAAGAAATTCATTAAAGGCTATGCTTAGATCACAATACCAATGAAGAAGATGTTGAAGACATACTTCTAGTTTAGCTGGACAAAAGAATGCCAGATGAGCTTCGACACACTGAAACAAAAGATGGTTACTGTGCCTATTCTGGTTTTCCCAAATTGGAGCAAAGAATTTCATGTGCATGTCGATGCATCTTCTATTGCATTAGGAGAAGTACTGGCACAACCTAGAGAAGGGGATATCGACCATCCATTAGATTTTACTAGCAAGAAGCTATCCACAGTCGAAGTTAATTACACCACTACTGAGAGAGAAGGATTAGCCATGGTGTACGCATTGCAGAAATTTCTCCACTACTTGTTGGTAGGACACTTTAAAATGTTCACAGATCACTCTACCTTGAAGTACCTAGTCAACAAGCCAGTGTTGGGGGGTCAAATATGCATATGGCTTATGTTTTTTCAAGAATATGATTTTGAGATCATAGTTAAGTCAGGAAGAATGAACAAGGGCCCTGACCACTTGTCAAGGTTGGAACATGGTGAAGAACCCACCAGTTTGGAGGATACACTGTCAGATGCACAACTACTCACCATTAGAAATATTGATGACCAATTCATAGACATAGTCTAGTTCCTGTCAATAGGAATGACACCTAGTGAGTATAGAATTCCCTAGAAGAAACAGCTAGTGGTGCACACTACAGACTTTTCTCTGATAGTTGGTCATCTAAGGAGGTGTGTTATGGAGACTTGATGAGATACTAAGGAGGTGTGTTATGGAGACAAAGCGACCGTTGATCCTCACAGAAGCTCACAAAGGCATCGCAGGAGGACATTATGCAGGGAGAGTAACTACACAAAAGGTTTTGAGAGATGGACTTTGGTGGCCTACCTTACACAGAGATGTTAAAGATTATGCTAGAGACTGTGATGTATGCCAAAGAGTTGGAAAACCTTCCTGAAGATATGAAATGCCATTCTCACCAAAGATGACCCTAAAATCATTTGAAAAGTGGGCCATTGACTTCGTGGGACCTATAAACCCACCAGGAAAGCACACAGGAGCAAGGTACATAATTACTGTGACAGAATACTTGACTAGATGGGCTAAAGCAAGAGCAGTAAAGGGATGTAGTGCAACTACAGTTGCACATTTTATATTTGATGACATAATAACCAAGTTTGGATGCCCCAAGACCCTTATCAGTGATCAAGGAACACACTTCATCAATAAGATAGATGAATCCTTGACTGAAGAATTTGTAGTCCACTATCGGAAGAGTACACCTTACCATCCACAAGAAAATGGAACAGTTGAAGAATTCAATAAGATCTTGGAGACTTCACTGACAAAGATCCGCAGTGTGAACAGGGATGACTCAAATTTAAGAGTACCTGCAGTACTATGGGCCTATAGAAACACTTGCAAGAAATTAACAATGAAAACCCCTTACAAGTTGGTTTATGGTCTTGAAGCTATTGTCCTGATGGAATACTTAGTGCCAAGCTTAATAATTGTTTCATTTATAGACATGGATGATACTGGCATTGTTCACGATAGGCTTGAACAATTGGTTGAATTGGAAGAAGACAGATTCATTGTAGGATTCCACCAGCAGGTTCAAAAGGAACGAGAGAAGGATTGTCATGACAAGCACATCAAGAAGAAGGCATTCAAGCAAGGTGATTTAGTATTTTTGTATGACAGTAAGTTCATAAAACATCCTGGGAAGTTCAGAATGCATTGGCTCGGGCCACATGAGATCACTTATCTTACAGAAGGAGGAGTTACGCAACTGAAGAAATTGAATGGAGAGTGGAAGGAAGGATTAGTGAATGGGATTTGACTGAAGTTGTACAATGACAACCAGCTGCCTCAGAGCTCCTAGTAGGAGCATGGAACAAAAGGGTCTAGGTACCAGGTGTAGTTGAAACTGGGTTCCAGATACAGAAAAGACATTCTTCCCAAGGAGGAGAAGGAGGCATAGAGAAGAAAGAAAAGGTTTCCCTATCCAGTCCAAAGTCGAAGTAAAACAGAAGGATCATATCTGAAGTGCTTCAGGATGAGTCATAGGTGAGTGTTGGGGGGCTGGTATCCCTTGGTTATGGAAGAAGAAAAGAACAGGGAAGAAAAGGGGAAAATAGAACTTCGCGAAAGACACAATAACTATCACTGGGTCAAAGTGAGAAAAAGAGAAGAAAAGATGGAGAAAAGTACGGAAATGCAAGCCATTGGATGAGGAGATCAAGGATGAAATATCAACAAGGAATATGAATCGAGGGAAACTTAGCAAGTGGAAAAATCCACCGCTAGATGTTTTGGAGCACCGCACGAGAAGGAAGGAAAGACATGCTGGCAAAGCCTGGAAAAAGAGGGTCAAGTTGACCTAGGGTTTTAGACACTTAGGGTTTTCGTATCTAGGGTTTTGGCACCTAGGTTTCAGCCTAGGGTTGTCAGTGAATGATTGGAATGTATAAATAGAGGCCTAAAGGGCCTAGGTTGGGTTGGTACAATATTATTGTTGATCTAGCTCTATTGTGTGGTGAGATACTATTATATTTAGAGAGAGAGAAGTGTTGACAGAGAGAGCCTTCTGGTATTGTAGGATCTTTAGTTGTGTGTGAAGGTGAAGTCCTCTAGCTGGGTGCGTAGGAAGGGGAGAGAATGAGAGAAGAAGAAAGAAGATATGTGAGTTGAGAGAACAGAAAAGAACTATATGATTTACCTTTATAAATCATCAGCATAGTTCTATGGACATAGCCTTAGAGAGAGGGTGAACCACATACATCTTCTGTTGCCTGTGTGATTGATGCTTTGATCTCTGTCACTGTTATATTGTTATTTTCATTATTGTATTAGATCAGATCTATAACTGTGCAGGGTAGATCTAGCTTGATAAGTGATAGATCCATGTTGTGTTGTTGTTTTACTATATCCACTTGATATTCCCCTAGTTATAGACATCTATGTCCTGCAACCCCCTCATAACTGCTTCAGGTGAGATTGCATCTGCTTCATAGGTGTTTCTAAAAGGGCCAGTATCTAGGGCTTGTTGGTGCACTCTTTGAGTGAACCCTAGGTCTTCCTCTATGCCAACAATGCCTATTTGAATGACCCCTTCCCTATGCCATTCACTAATGAAGTGTTAGATAATGTGGGGGGCCAGGAAGTGTATTATTTTACAGATGGATTTTTAGGATACCATCAGATCCAGATTGCCAAAGAAGATCACCACAAGACCACATTTGCAATAGAATGGGGATCCTACTAGTATACAGTGATGCCATGTGGATTGAAAAATTCCCCAGCCATCTTTTCCAGGGTGGTGGTTGAAGAATTCAAGGAGTTTCTGCATAAATTTATAGAAGCATATTTCGATGATTGGACTATTTTTAGTTTATTGAAAAATAATATTGAATGTCTAAGGCTAATCTTGGACAAATGCAGGCAATGTCAAATTGCCTTGAATCTGAATAAATGCATCTTCTTTTCACCATTTGGATAGTTTTTAGGTCATATAGTATGCAAGCAGGGATTGCTGGTAGATCCATCCCAAATTGCTATTATAATTGATCTGCCACTTCCTACTTCAGTCAAACAGCTACGCACTTCTCTGGGACATACTGAGTATTATAGGAAGTTCATTAAGGGATATGCCCAGATTACAACACCCATGGAGAATATTTTGAAGAAATACTGTCAATTTCACTTGACCGAAGAATTCCAATAGATCTTCGACACACTGAAACAAAAGATGATTACTGTGCCTATCTTGGTTTTTCCATATTGGAGCAAGCAATTTCACATACATGTTGATGCATCTTTCATTGCACTAGGAGTTGTGTTAGCACAACTGGGAACAGGAGACATCGACCACCCATTATCTTTTTCCAATAGGAAACTATCCACAACTGAGATTAATTACACCACCACTAAGAGAGAAGGGTTAGCCATGGTGTATGCACTGCAGAAATTTCGCCACTACTTGTTGGGAGGGAACTTTAAAATGTTTACTGATCACTCTACACTAAAATACCTAGTCAACAAACTAGTTTTGGGGGGAAGAATATGCATATGGATTCTGTTATTTCAAGAATATGATTTTGAGATCGTAATCAAGATAGGAAGAATGAACAAAGGTCATGACCACTTCTCAAGGTTGGAACACAGAGAAAAGACAACCAGTTTGGAGGATGCACTATCGGATGCACAACTGCTAGCCATTAGAATGATTGATGACCACTTCACAGAGATAGTCCAATTCCTGTCAACATGAATTCTACCTAGTGAGTATACAATTCCCCAGAAGAAACAACTAGTAGTACGTGCTACTGAATTTTCACTTATAGATGGACAACTATACAAAATGGGACCTGATGAGATATTGAGAAGGTGTGTTATGGAGGAAGAGAAACCATTGATCCTCACAGATTCTCATGAGGGCATCACAGGAGGAAATTATGCAAGGAAAGCAACTGTGAAGAAGGTTCTTAGAGTTGGCCTTTGGTGGCCTACCTTACACAGAGATGTTAAAGACTATTACAGAGCCTGTGATGTATGCCAAAGATTTGGGAAACCATCCAGAAGAGATGAAATTACACTAGAACCACAACTGACCCTACAAGAATTTGAGAAATGGGCCATTGACTTTGTGGGACCTATAAACCCACCAAGAAAGCACACAGGAGAAAGGTACATAATTACTGCGACAGAGTACTTGACTAGATGGGCCGAAGCAAGAGTAGTTAAGGATTGTAGTGCAACTACAACTATGGACTTCATATTTGATGACATTATAAATAGGTTTGGATGAACAAAGATCCTTATGAGTGATCAAGGCACACATTTCATAAATAAAACAGTTGAAGCCCCGACTGAGGAATTTGCAGTCCATGATCAGAAGAGCACACCTTACCATCCACAAACAAATGGAATAGTAGAAGCATTTAACAAGATCTTGGAGACAAAACTGATGAAGATTTGCAGTGTGAACAAGGATGACTGGGATTTAAGGGTACCAACAATACTATGGGCCTATAGAACCACTTGCAAGAAGATAACAATGCATACCCCTTTTAATTTGGTATATGGTCTCGAAGCCATTGTCCCAATGGAATATTTGGTACCAAGCCTAAGAATTGTTTCCTCTACAGATATGGATGAAACTAGCATTGTTCGAGAGAGTCTTACACAATTGGTCGAACTGGAGGAAGACAAATTTGTTAGAGGATTTCATTAGCAGGTACAGAAAGAAAGATAGAAACATCAAGAAGAAGGCATTTAAACAAGGCGATCTAGTACTGGTATATGACAGTAAGTTCATCAAACATCTTGGGAAGTTTAGAATGCATTGGCTCAGGCCATATGAGATCGCCTATGTTACATAAGTAGGAGTTTCATAGTTGAAGACTTTAAATAGAGAATGGAAGGAAGGATTAGTGAACAGGAGCCAGTTGAAGTTGTACTATGACAACCAGCTGCCTCGCAGCTCTAAGTAAAAGCATAAGGAAAAGGGTCTAGGTACCAGGTGCAGTTGAAACTGGGTACCAGACACAGAAAATACAGTCTTCAGAGGGAAGAAGAGGAGGCATAGAGTAGAAACAAAAGGCTACACCCCTCAGTCTGAAGTTGAAGTAAAATAGAGGAATCAGATCTGAAGTGCCTCGGGATGAGTCACAGGTGAGTGTTGGGGGCTTGTTGGCCCTTGGTTATGGAAGTAAGCGAAGGTCAAGGTAGAAAAGGAAAAATGTGAACTGCGTGGAAGACATAGTGACTGTCACTGGGTCGAAGTGAGAAAAAGAGGAAAAAGGACAGAGCGAAGTAAAATAAATAAAGATGTTGGATGAAGATATTGAGGATGAGAGATCAACAAGGAAGAAGGATCGTGGACAACTCTGCAAGTGGATAAAGCCACCATTGGATTCTTTGGAGCACCATGTGAGAAGGAAGGAAAGACAGGTTGGCAATGCCCTAGAAATGCGGGTCAAGTTGACCTAGGGTTGGGGTATCTAGGGATTTGGTACGTCGATGAGATATTGTAATGTATAAATAAAGGTCAAGAGGACCTGGGTTGGGTTTTTTTGGTGTTATGATTGTTGTTGTGTGATATAGAGAGTAACATTGGGTGAGAGAGAAGTTTTGAGTATGAGAGCCTTCTGTATTGTAAGATCTTCAGCTGGGTGCGAAGATCAACCCTACAGCTGGGTGTGGAGCGAGGGAAGAGATAGAGAGGAGAAGAAAAAATATCTGCTAACTGAGAGCATAGACAAGAACTGTATGCTTCACCTTAATATATTATAAAGAATGGTTCTATGGATGAAGCCCTAGAGAGAGGGTGAACCACGTATATCTTTCCTTGTGTGTGTTTGATTGATGCTATGTTCTTTGCCTTTGAAATACTAATATTCCATTACTATGGTAGATCTGATAGATGTGTGGAATAGATCTAAGATAATAAGTGATATATGAATTTTTCATTGTTCTAGTGTTGGATCCACTTGATATTTCCCTTGGTTGTAGCCATCTTTTTCATGCAACCCCCCAATAGCTTCTTCGGATGAGACTGCATCTGCTTTGCAGGTGTAGCCAAAAGGACTAGTAGTTAGGGCTTGTTGGTGTGCTCTTGGAGCTGAACCCTGGGTCTTCCCCTATGCTAACACTCCATCATAAGCCCATTATATTTCCCAAGAAGAAGGTTGAGAGGATAAATATATGCAAAGGTGCACTTGGAGCTTGGTGAAGAGGAGCCTGGACCAGGTTCGTGGAGCAATAGTCAACACTAGTTGTAAGTAATCATTGTATTATCAATAAAATAAGTACTTTTCATGTCCTAGAACATGATGTGTCAAATGTTTGCATTTGTTTTATGTTTTTATTCTAACATATAACCCTTATTTGTGTATGAAATGTATGCTTGTAGTTTCCTATTTATCTATCTGTGAATGTAGGCTAGCCTTGGGAGGAGGTTTACAGTCAGCAGAGCCTTCAAGCATGAGAGGATCTACATCGAACATGGAGTAAAGGTACATTTACCAAATCCTTCCTATTTTACTTTTCTTGCATAAGTCTGGGGTATGATTGGGGTAGTTAGAGAAGTAGGAGACTTTTAAATGGTTGTTCATCTTCCTACATTGTAAACCCTGGTGTAACCATAGGGGTGTTTTTCTTGCTAGCATGTTTTCCTTCTTCTCTCTTTACAGTGGTGGTTTTCTTGTTGTTCCTTTTAAACCTCTCAATATTCTTATGTGGGATATTGGAAGGTTTCTTTGTGAAATATTCTTGAACATGATTTCCCTTGTTCTCAAGGTGAGTGGATTTCACACAAACTTCATCAAGACTAGTGGGGTTAAACAATAGCAAAGTATGATGAATATAACTGTGAGGTGCGCCAATATACTTCATTAAAGTTTCATAAGAATCCAAAGGAATGTTTAATTCAAGAGATTTATTCTTAAATTATTTAGTGAAACTTTGTATAGTTTGACCTTTATTTTGTCTTAAATTTTTCCATTCCATCATCTAGTTATGTAAATAACCCAATGGATAAAATTGCTTCCTTATCGCTGATTTAAATTCCAACCATGAGGAAAGAAGATTACCACACTTACTTATGTCCTGAAGTTTTCCTTCCTTTCTTTAACTTCCTCTTCATCAATCTATTGAACATGGAAATATACTTCAGCCTATTGGATCCAATTATCTAGGTTTTTAGGATTAGCATCTCCATTAAACATAGGTAAAGAAAATTCTACATCAAGATTTCATAATGGTTTCTTAAAAGAAGCCTTATGGCTAGAATGATGAGAATGACGAGAATGCTCAGAGGAAGAAGAGCTAGAACTTGATGGTGAAGATGGGGGCTTGGGAGAGTATCCCCCAGCCCCTTGATTTACTGAAGCATTATCATCAGCTTGTGCATCCTTTTTCTTCCCTTTATTCTTCATCCTCTTCTCATAGACTCCATACATTCGCTCGACCATTTATGACATGCGATAAAATACCATATGGAATTTTTTTTCTAGTTCATCACGCTTGTCCTCTTCTGCCATTTTCTTCCCTCGGGATTGAAAGTATTAAGAGTTCCTTCACCCTTCTTATGCTTGGCCCTAGTAAGCATTCACGCTCAACAATTCAAGTCAAATATGACTGCTCTTATACCAACATGATCCAAAATATTTTCATCGAAGTGACTTATAAAGAATTGTATTAAATGAGCATAAATTAAAGTGCACCATAAAGAATGAAAAGATAAATAATGAAGAGACATAAGCATCAAATATGAACAAAAGAACTTGATAACGGAGTTCATCCCTGATGGAATATGTCTCTGGGTCCTTCTCTCAAATTGGTAGGCCTTTTTATTAACTTAGCAAAAGAATTTGGAAAAATACATAAGCATACCTCATTATGAAATTAAGCTGTAGAATCTTTGCTTAGATCAGAAAATAGATAGCACCATTGAATTTGTGGCATTGAATTACCAAAAAATGACTATCTCCACACCTCAATCTGACTCAGGAACTCCCAGGCCCTTGAGAAATATCGTCTCAATTTCTGTGCCTTCTCCCTACAATTAATTCTTTGTACTTTGTCTCAAAATTCATGCTTGGACGTACCATAGAGCGTCCTCTTCCTCATCTGTGGGAAGACTCAACATTTAAGGAAAAAATTTGGTAGACTACCTAGTGGAGTCCGTTGGCCCAACAATGGAGGATGCTATTGTAAGGCGTTCAATAGGGGGAGGTCCAGGGTCAAGCCTACAGGCCTCCCCTTTTGGGTTATTGTTATAAAAATACAAATATATATGGATTATAACTTCTCCAAGTTTGGAGATTTGTTTATATTCGTTGGAGTTTGTAGATTGCCCGCTAGATTTGGTGGGCCCATTTTTTTATTTTTGAAAATCTAGTTTCGAGCCCTCATTGGGCATTTGCCTACTACCACATGGCAATGCAGGACATGGCCATGTGGCAGCCAACCATTGGCCCTCACCAATGACATGCACAGTCACCTGCCATGTCACCTGCCATGTCAACCTACCATGTCTAGTATGGTCTTCCATGTGGTTGTATGGACTTCCACGTGGAACTTCCTTATTGATCCACAGATTGACCCAAAAATGTCAAAAACAAGTGACACGTGGTAGCCTCTGGTGATGCTACATCACCATGTTGATGTCATCATGACACATGTCACCCTCTACATGTTCCATGTACACTCTATGTATGTTGAAGTCATATGTACTAATGTTGACATCGACAGTATGGATAATGACTCATCTCTATTGACTGGGCTAGGTTGACCAAAACTTTGACCGCAAATATATTTTCATCCGTAACTCCGTTTGATGAGCCATTTATGCCATTGGAAATATTGTGATGTGCTCTCTGCAATTATGCCAATTTCACTAAGTTTTAAGGACTATGAAATTTTTTTCCTTTCTCTGTCTGCTAAGGCCATTATGAGCTTTCTGAGTTGCTTCTACAAATTTTGAGTTGTCCTTAGTCTTCTCTGGATCCTTTTTGGATCAATAAGAGGACTAATGCACTCTAGTTTAGGGTTTCCATGTGCATGATCAGATAACCCAATGACCACTCTCACTAGAAATAGTTAACTAGATTCAAAGTTGCTAATAATAAGAAAAGGTGAAAAACATAGGTGTGAACTCAGTGAGAGATTTACATGAAGTCAAAATGAATTCCATAATAGAAAAAATCTCCTAGAATAAGAATAGATTTCAAGAATGGAACTAAATCCCTAATTGAGAGAAAATTTCATAAATATGGAAAGTCACTAAAAATAGGTAAATAAGTGAAATGGGTTATATCCAATAATAACATGGGTAAGTATGCAGGAGCATCGCTCCACCTTAGCAAATGTGTCGGAAAGCTAACACATACATGCGAAAGGGAGAAAGGGAGAGACATTTACCCTCCCATTTTTAAATTCAAAATATGATCCTATATAGATTTTGTGTTGTAAGGATGATAAATTCCAAGCCATACCTTTGTACAGGTAGTGGATAGGGTTGCCTTAAATGGTTGATTATAAGCAGGTCTAGATCGTATTCAGGTTTGGATCATCATTTATGTAATGAGCCATAGGATTATGGTGTCATAACTGAGATAGAGATGGCACTAACGAGGTGAAGAGGATAAGCTCGTAGAGCCCTATTTTGTAAAGAGGGGAGAGATCTTTGTCGAGAGTTCTTAGAAGCAGAACTCAGGACAGAGTTAGGATAGGAGGTAGAATAGTTCTTGGAGAGATCTTGAGAGAATGGGGACTCTATTGCAGACCATTTTTTGTAAACATCTGTATAGACACACAAAGATAATAGAAAAGCAGTTTTTCCAGCATATAGTGTGTTTATGTATTTCATGAATGAATGTTGTGGATCTATGATAAGTTTTATTTGCAGTAGGAGATAGATTTGTTTTATCCTTTTTGAAATTGTTATATCTCTATGGATTCTTTAGGCTGTGCAAGGAGTGCACAATAGAACATTAGAGGTTTTGTATCCAGTGCAAGGAGTGCGCATATGAACTCTATGGAGTCATAAAGAACATGCCAGGAGGGCATACCAGGATGATAAAAATATAAAGAGGGACCTCAAGGTTACCTAATACCTTAGAGGGGAAATTGTGAAGAGGAATAACTATACGTTGAGTTCAGAGAGAAACAAAGTTACTGAACACTCTATAAGAAGGAGCTCTGCAAGGTGTGCATTGAGCATGAGGTTTCCAGGAGGGCACAAAGTTTTCCTTTGAAAGGAAATAGAAAGGCCGAGACCCTTAAGAGACTGAGTAAATAAAAAATCTCAAAAGAGATAATGCAAGGAGTGCATGGGAGACAGACTTATTCCAAGTCTTAAAGCTCAGAAGAGATAACACTTTCAGAAGTGCAAGCGATATCCAGATAGTTGGGTCCATAGGAGAAAGATCAAAGGCCGAATCCTTTGAATAATGACAAAATATTCCAAGTCCGAAGAAGTCAAAAAATCAGGAGGAGGAGCAACAACAACCATCAGATCAATTGTGGAAAGGATCCTGGACCATTAGATCAGTGTTAAGTGAAAGAAGGAAGAGAAGAGGAGAGGAACATGTCCCATCCATTGGATCTAAGTGCGAAGGACTAGAAACCATTGGATCTGAAGGTAAGGGAACGAGACTTAACCCTTTTTTGTACAAGAAAGTGGACTTGTCAAAGTCCTTAAGTCCTGAAGTGAGCAAGGACCATCCATCTTCGAGGAAGACAGGTGGCATAGTATCCACAACTTCAGAAGTTTGTCGACAAGGAGAGGAGGAGAAATAGGTAAAGTAAATCTTGGTCGTTGATTGCTAGGAGGGGTACATGTCAAGAGGTCATGCATTTTGGGTAAATGCACTCCGGGATAAATGGATGCGTAGGAGTTGAGACTACTGAATCTTGAAGAGCTGAAGCACTGAAGAGTCAAATCGTCGAAGATCCAAAACACTGGAGAGCCAAAGAGCCGAAGTGACGAAGAGCTGAAGCACCAGAAATCCAAAGAGCTAAAGCATCAAAAAGATGAATATATCTAGACCGTTAGATTTAGAGGATAGGTGGTGTGAATCTATGGATTTTGGGTAAAGACCTGAAGTAAATATCAATTGTTTGATTCAAGTGGACACATGAGAAAAAACAACATACTTCGAAGGGAATTTAAAGTTGAGATTTGATATTTCCAAAGTCCATAAATCTGAAGCGACGAGAGCTGTCAATGTGAAGGAAGAAATGTGGTTCCAGATCTAGATCCCTAGAGGAAAAAGAGGAGGAAAGGTCTGAAGGCTTGGATAATATCTCAATCATATATTGAGAAGGGAATTGAAGGGTCATTGATATGGTTGAGGAGGCCAAAGTCCCAAAGCAGGATCATAGCCATTGATTGGAAAGAATACGTGTCATAAGATCTTCCACTCTGGAAGATAACTAGTCAAAGGTAGTGAGGGTTGAGAATTGAGATTCTCGAAGGCCGGATTCATGGAGGATATCCTGGCCACATATTTAAAGGGATAGGTGTCGACATATCTTCCACTTCAGAAGATTTTCATATGGGGAAAAGAAAATTTTTAGAACCAAAAATCCCGAAGGCCAGACGTGCAGAGAAAATTGTAGTCGCACATCTACAATGACAGGTGTCAAAATATCTTCCACTCCAGAATATAGCTACTAAGGAGAAAGTGAGAGTTGATATTTGAAACTTACGAAGGCCAAAAAGTTGGAATCAACCATAGCCGTTGATTTGGAAGGGAGCTATGTGTTGATAAATCGTGGAGATCTGGGATCATACATGGAAAAAGGAAACAAGGCAAGAAAGAAAGGTAGATAAAAACCTTTGATCACAAATCATTGATTAAATAAAGCGATCGATTGTCGGGAAGGATTGCGAGACCAGGACATGCTCAAAAGTTAATTTTCCTTGAGCGGGCCGTAATTGGAACCACGATATTTCCGAGTGAAAAGAGGGTTGGTCTAAAACCACTCTTTCCTGTGCCTGTGATCGAATATTTTCATAAGGTCACAGCCCAGGGTCATATAAAGGAAGGGGCTAATGAAAAAGGGGCTAGCACCTGAAACTTTGTGTTTTGGAAGCACACAGGAATAGTCTGCGGGTCTGTTAGGACCTGCACACATAAGGAAATGGGACCTGTGTAAGATTAATAGGGGTCTAGCAAAGGCTCAGAGAGTCAATTCAACTCATCATATTGAAATATCCTAGACCAGGAGGTTCCAGAACCCCAGGAGGGAAGGGGGGATGCATGAGGTAATGTGTATTTCCTTAGGAGAATAATATTCTCACTCAAGTGCACTCTCTAGCCATGAAATATGAATTGTCTCCTAAAATCAAGGAATGAAGTTCTCTTCCCCTAAAAAATAGGAATTTTCCTAATTGTGGTTTATAAGACCATG
Source organism: Picea mariana (assembly GCA_032191745.1). Lineage (NCBI taxonomy): Eukaryota > Viridiplantae > Streptophyta > Pinopsida > Pinales > Pinaceae > Picea > Picea mariana. The sequence goes on along the minus strand of JASDQU010684764.1, from coordinate 4,762 downwards.
GTTTTGAAAACCCATGGTATTTTCTCATGGTATTACATACAATAAGCCACCAGCTAAAAATAGACTTACTATAAATAGACATGATATAAATAGTAGTCATCCTAGACAGTAGGAAAAATGGAAAAAATGGGTATGCCACTTAGTATATAATTGTGCATGTATCCCAATCAGCTAAGGTTTTGAAGAGGTTGTGTGCACTCCACATGTTAGCATTGCACGCACACGCGAGAATATGCACTGCATGGCACCGAGTTTCAGTGTATGTGCTAAGCCAACAATTTACTACACAAAGAAACCCATTTTGTACTCCATGAAAGGAATTAGAAACAACATGCATGACAGATCCAAAAAGATATTTGGGAATCATTTTAATTGTTTGTGTAACAACTCAACTAGTCATGGTCAAGGTTATGGATGATATGGAAAGTTTGTTATGATTTCCATGCTCCATGGAAGATATGGGGAAATGCATGCATATATGTAAGGGTTAGGATTTTTAGAGAATTTATTTTAATATGAGAGACATACGAGCCATAACTTGAGTTATGCTTAGTTTTCAGTTCTTTTTTATGTTTGGTTTTGTTATGTATGAGAGAGAAAGTATATCAATATTTGAGAATATGGATCATCTATATTTGTTGAATTTTAATGCACCTTGAGTAGCATACAACCTGATTGTCTCTCACTATTTTGAATGACTAAAATAAATGAATATAACATGAACTCATTTTATCTATGTATCTGATGAGTTATGACTTGAATGTATGCATGTTTTATATTATTTTATGTAGTAGTGTGTGGTATTTATGAATGGTTGAATGAATATTCATGAAGTTTTTTTGTATGTTTTATTTCATCAGACCATGCGCAAGGATGATGGTCTTTTTGATTCTCGTGGAGTCTCGAGTGAGACCTTCTTCATTCCTTGAAAATTGAATATGCAAACACCTATGGGGTTTTGTTGGTAAATCTTATTGAACCTAGGGTTTGAAATACCCCTGTCAAGATCCAAAAAATGGGTATGTTCTTGAGACTTGAAGTTTTTGTACTACATGTTGAAGGAATAAAATGAGGTGAAAAATGAGGAGGAGAAACCAAAGTCAGGAATACTTAATAAGGAAGAATGTCAGTGTCAACAACAACAAGCAGTAGTCAGTTAGGAATACAAGGTGTTATATTAAGTATGGTGAGCCAAGAGTCAAATTTTAGACTTCCTACATTTCATAGGATGGGGAGAGACAATGCATAATAACATTGATTTAGGTGTGAATATATATTTTCTATGAAAAGATTCAAGGACAATGAATCCAATATTGCATAGTTGGATACCACTTCAGAGACAAATATTTGACATGGTACATGATGAACAAGGCTATGATGTCAGTGGAATAAGTAAGGTCCCTAAAAGAGATAAAGAGAGATATACTTAGAGAAATTCAAAAGCCTAAGTTAGAATCATAGAGAATCATTGAGATCAAACAGGTAAAGCAACGCAGTGGAGAAACCATGTGGGACTATGATGTGCAACTCAAAATATTGTTGGATAGACTGATGTTTGCTATAGCGGGAACACCCATCTATAGACTACACCAGGGTTCTAAAATGTAGGTAGAGCTAACCATCTAAAGTATCCTACTTTTCATAAACTATCCCGACATTACCCACAATCATACATAAAAGACAAGGTATAGGAATCTGATAGGCATACCTTAAAATATGCATCCGGTGTCGATCCCTTTTCACTTAGTTATTTCCTGACTACAAGTCTCCTCCCAAGGCTGATCTACATTCACCAAAAGATAAACAAGAAACTACAAGCATGCATTCTACATATGGATTAGTGGGTTAGACATCATAAACAAGAAATGTAAAAAAATCATATAAGTTTAAGATGTCATTTGGCGGGATGGAAAAAGTACTTCTATATATTAATCTCACAAAAGTCACTTATAGTATGAGACTGACACTGCTCCTCGAACTTGATCCTGGGCTCCTCTTTACAATGCACCAATTGCTTCCACGTCTTTTTCTCCTCTTCATTTCTCTCTTAGGGAAATGGAAAAGGGATTTACAATTGGGGCAAAGGGGGATTGATAAAATGGGTAAATTTTCTTTGCTCTCGTGCTTCTCCTTGCAATGGGACCCCAACCCCTTATTTTATAGGACAGGAGAGACAATAACGGTTGGGGTGATTGGCTATGGGAAGTCAAATGGTTAATCAACGTCCCAGAAAATAGTATCCTATGCAATTTTCCATTTTTCGTGATATTTTGTGAGTGTACGCGGGCTGTAGTGGGGCAGAAGGTGTGTGTACGGAGGAAGTAGTGGTACATGGTGCATACACCTTCAAAGAAATGGTTTTTTGAAGAGGTTGTTTAGTGATTTCTTGGCAAAGATAACAAGATATATGTCTTGATGCCAGGTATGCATGTCTGGTGCAATTTAGGGTTATAATAGATGCCCCCTAATGTGTGAGGTTAGAGGAGCATCTGATGGCCAAAATACATTACAAATCTTCACTGATGTATGAAGCGAGTGAGCCCAAAAACTAGAGTTCAGGAGGTACCATCTGCAAAAAATAAGAATTTGTCTCACCGAGGCGGGCATACCCATTCTCGGGATTAAATAAAATCATGGTTGCCAATCAAATACACTGCAGATCCATGTCATATAACTATGTAAATTGTAGTATTCAGTAGTACACAATGGATCTACATCTCAAAATCAAAATATATACATGCATGGTATCCATCTTCAAGAAATCAATGACGCCTAATGGCTGGAGATGAGGTCTTCAGAGCTCGAGAAACAACTTCAAAATCTTCAAAACTCAGGTAGGAGTGTAATACCAGTGCATAAATTCACTACCCAGAGGTCTTCGATGACTCGTCGGGAACATACAAGAGGATCTTGGTGATCAGTGCAGAGAACTTCATTGATTTTGAACAAGGGCTTGATTGGTATTTTGGGGTGGTCGGGCATGAGTAAAAGAGACAAACTACAGAAGGGTCAAATCAAGTTTAGTAATACTTCCCTTGGATGAAAACATGACAAAAGATGAGACTCAGGAAGCATGGCATTGACATAAGTTCACGATGAAGGAGGCAATGAGAACTCTCCATATGTTTGGAAGGGTAACCAAACAGAGGAGGACACAACTCTTTGTAGCAAGAAAAACTTCCTAAGGTCATATTGAATCTTAGGGCTTGATGAACAAACAAAAGGATGTTCTTTGTACAAGGGTGACTCATTGTGCTGTCAACAAAAAGAAAATACTTTTCCCTTCCTCTTTTTGGGGTATATTTGATTTTTTTGTCTTTTTCAATAATTTTTGGAATCTCGAAAAAGAATAAAGAATGCTACGTTACAAATGAGGATCGAGTGTCATAGACATACTATTTCCAAGCACAAGGAACACATTGATGCTCAAATCAAGGGGACATATGAAGGAGAAGGACACTCAGGAAAAATCCTCCATGGGTCAAGGTGTTAAGACGAGGCAAAGTGATACAAGGCTTGCATATAAGGCAGGCTTCAGATGGCTCAGTTGAGAGCAACATGGAGTTGGAATTAGGCCAAAGATGCAAGAATGAAAATGCAATTAATATGACACAATGATAATGTCCTTCGATGTAATTTTAATGATCCCAGAGAAGGTAAGCTCGATGGTTTTTCATGTTTTAGAGAGTATGAAAAAATGTAAAAGAAGACTCCACTGGGGTACCTTTTTCGAAGGTAGTCTAGTCGGCTTGAAAAAGGGATAAACTAGCACTGAACATACGTCTATTTAAAATCATTTTAACGAGTGTGACAAAGACAAGATCACTCGGAAATCTTTTCATATTTAAGGAGTCTGAAAAGAGCTTAACTATGGACTCTATAAGGGATGTTCTTCTGGACCAATTTAACGAGTGTGAAGAAACCAGGTCACTCGACCATATTTTTACTTTTAGGGAGTCTGAAAAGAGCTTAACTATGGACTCCTTGGGGGTTCCTTTTTCGTAGATTTAGTCCCTCAGGCCCAAAAAGGGGTAAAATTATACCTGAGAGTACTCTTCTAGAGAACTGAGGCTCCTAGAGTATACCTTTGTTCATACTTTTGACCATCCAAACTGAAAAAGGGGTAAAATACCGTCATACAGGCGTGCCTTCAAATTTTAGTTTAGAGAACATGAAGGGAAACAAGATCGCTCGACAATATTTTCATGTTTGGAGGGTCTTAAAAGGGCTTAAGATAAGACTCGTTGTGTTTTGGAAGTCCCGAGGGTGAGGTCAAGAGTGATAATGAATCATGCAAATGAGGCTCAAAATCGTAATCAGGAAAAACTAATAAGGACTCCCAATCCTATAATCATGAGTGAAGGCATGGACACCAAAATGCAACCAGGATATACCTAGGGCATCCATGATGTTATCACTCCACGAAACTACTTAGGGTTGTAAGCTAAGTATGCCTGGTAACTTAAGAATTGAATATTTTTCAGTAGGTGGATCAATGGGATACTAAGATAGCACAATGGAGAGATGACTTATCCAAATAGCTTAATGAACCAGTGCTTTTAGAAACTGTAAATCAGATGCCGATAACAGAAAAGGTGTGAAGAATATTTCTTAGACAACCAAATACATTGGAATGCAGGGTTTAAATAACCAAATACATAAATAATGCAGGGTCACACTAAGCAAATGAGAAATTCCTCCATTCAAATCATGAGCATAAGCTGAACTAATTTAAACAGAGTACAGAATAAAGATGGATGAA
>JASDQU010684763.1:18031-32922 GCA_032191745.1 Picea mariana | reverse complement strand
AAAAAAAACATCATTCTTGGTTAAATAAGAATAATACTTGCATGATATACGTCGTTGATGAAGTCTTCCATCTAAACGAATGATCCTAAATATCTTCGGTTTTGTGGAGCTACCAAATGGTTAAAGAGCTAAGTCACTAGAGGCCACTTCAGAGCTTCGCACTTCAAACATTTCAACAAGTCATAACTTTAAAAAGCTCGAAACCCAAATATATCTGTTATCACTTTTTCACCAACTTTTGAAAGACATGAGTCATGGTACACATGTACATTTTAAATCTTCCCTAAGTCAACATGTGGCACCTTTATCCGAGATTTTCATATAAATATTCACATGATTCTAATTAACACTTGGCACCCCCTAGCCTGGACACGTCATCTAAAATGATGTCATATTCGACACATCACTACGGGTATTAGCCTTTCAGGAATATAACAAGGAACTAACTTTCAAATCCATGAAGCGGTAAAATCCTGAAATATCAAATCTTAATTAATTAAGTTAATCTTAGTTAAAGATGGTTAATAAGTTTGTAATTCACAAGTTAGGACATTTATCATCCCTCACATATTGAAATATCTGAAGTCCAAACTTCTGAAATATTTCAAACTTAAAAGGGGTTCATCAAAACTAAAAACAATTATCTGATAATTAATCATTGCATAGTTTCGGGTTTCGAGGTTTCTATCTCGAGCTACTCATTAAAATCCCAAAGCTCAAATACTTGAAAATGTTTAAAGTTAAACACGATTAATTAATATCTTAAACAATATTATCTCATAATTAATTTCTCACGAGTTTACACTTCGATAATTTTCAAACCTGTTTCATCCAAGTTCCCAATCACGAGCCACCAATATTTATGGCATTAATCACGAATAAATGGCAATGATTTCAATATAGATTGAAGATCGTTGCCTAGATTTCTTCATTAAGGTAGATGATTTTTTCGTTAGTAAAAGTATTCGTAAATCAATACGCTTAAGGTGAATAAGAATATTGGATTTTGAATTATATTTTCATTCTTGTAGAATAACAAGTTTTAATCCAGCTGAATAAGCTCACACATTCTCTTGTAACAAGTAACACAGTTCTGATTTCATTAATATCACGGCACCACGAAAAATGGCCAAAGAAGCTAGTGAGATTGTAGATCCGAACACAGATGTTCTCTCAGACACCTCACTGAGAGCCATAGATACAATGAAATCTTGGACATAGGTGTTCGATATTCTACAGCAAGAGATGATAAATTTCCCAGAGGATTCAAGTGACGAAGTAACAGAAACCCATGCGACTAATCTCAGGGATATATCTGAGTCAGAGATACAAAACATCTTTGTGTGGATGAGGCTCATGCCATATAACAACATGATAGGTTGGGCCCTAGAGAATGTCTTCATTTCAACCAGGATAAATTGCAATTCACAGAAGGTTGTTGTTGGGTCTTTTTGACCAGAGCATATTAAAGTAATGTATAAATTATGCCTCATTTTTAAATACAGTTACAATGTTGAATTCATAATGGATTTTGTCCAACAGGAGTGCACACAGTATGGGAAAAAATACACTGATTTAATCAAGAAATGGTGGGGGCATCYTGAGAAGTTCAGAGCTGACACTCATGGGATATATGCCACAACATCGTTAGATGCCCATATGATTTATGTGACTATGATGCTATGTAGGATATTCAGAAAAAATGACTCCTCTCATTTCCTACTGGCATGGGCACCAATTATACATGAAGTGGCTGAGGGATATTCTTTCAACTGGGCCAAGATGTTATCAAACAACCTGGCCAAAGAAATCATAGGGTACCAATTGGAACAGTCCAAAGGGAAACCTTCTCCTTTATACATGTCGGTATACACCATGGATGCCATTTTTTTTATCACTCCTTTCCCTCTGATGAGCTGGAGCTGGAACTCGACCAACGTTGAGCCTATCCATTTCTATCACTCCAGGTTGTGGGAGGAAAAATCTAGACATTTCTTATATGAAATATGCCATTATGTACTAGTTCCAATTCATATCTCCCTGTACGGTTTCCCACCTCCCATAATTTTAGACAGAATCATGGCTAACTTGGGAAAAGTATCAGATTGGTATATTGAGGAAAAAATTTCCTATATCAGTGTTTTTGGGTGCTCGGTTCCCCCACATGTTCTCCCAAAATTTTTATCAGATTGATTGGTATGCCGAGAGGTGGATTATTAGACCATGACATGGGGTATTAGAAAAGAATTGAAAGCGGCTCCATAAATGTGTTAATTAACCATTTATGGAGCTGAATAAAAGAGGATGAAGATGAGAGAATATATCACAACCATAATACAAAATACAGATATGAACTGAAGCAATAAGAACAACAAACCATAACAAGAGAAGTGATAATGGAGTTCGGCACAAAATTGCCTACGTCTCTGGGCCTTTGTCTCAGTGGGGGAGGCTTCTTTATTTCTGTTCAAAGATCAAAAAGTACATTGCAGTAGTGCCATTAGGATACAATACTGATCTATTCATGTTCTTCCAGATCTCTAGAACCCAGCAGAAGAAACGACATGCAAAATGGATTACCAGAGCTCCCAGAAATGGCCCACAAGCGTCTTCTCCTCAACAACTTCCTTGCATAAAAAATGACTTTGGCTTGGCTTCCCTTCAGCATAACTCTACTCTGACTATCCTCCATGGCCTCAAACAGGCCTGGTTTTTATAGATCTGAATTTTCTTATCCATCCTCAACTTCCTCCCAAAATCTGGGCTCAAATCCCCCTTCAACTGGCCCAAAATCCCCAAAAAATCCATTTTTTGGGCGCAATATCAGTCAAAATCCCCAAAACTATACAAAAAAACCACTCTGTAACCAAAATTTCAAAAATACACAGAGTAGCCCCTAAGGCTCAGTGCGCGTCCCCTTTACCAGGTCACATGGGGCCATATGGCCAAGTGCCAGCGCTCCAAGTGCTATGCTCCAGCCCCCTTAACTGTTAGCTCCTGGTTTTGGGGTGCCTTCCATGGGATCTGGGATAATCTGCCCTTGGGTGCACCCAGGATTAGCCCTTGGGCAGACTCCTGTAATGAAACCACATGCTAGGGCTTATCCCTATCCCCCTTGCGCCCTCCTTTGGATATTTGACCCCAAAACTATAGAAAAGTGGGTTTTGTTCACAAATTTGACTTTGGTAGATTGGTAATTGAACTTTTCCAAAGACTTGGAGCTAGCCATGGGTCAGAGGTTCAAATCCCATGGATCCCCAAATATGTTTTACATGCCAACTAGTAGTGAAGTGCCATGTGGCTGCCCATGTCTGGGCCATGTGGCACTTATTCATTTGCCAATTGACCATTGACTTTTGCCATAGAAGAATCTAATTGTCATGCGATATTTTTCACACACGTAGTCTGTTTTGATAATGTAAATATATGACTGGAATTGGGAGAATGAGATGGACGCAATGGCATTGGTTTCGTTGAATTCTGAGCACTTTCATTTTTGATCCTTTTTTAGCCCTATCAGGCTCCTCGATCCGATTCTAGATCACACCTCCCCACTAAAGGACCTTTTGGTCCCCAAAAGGTTATTGACCAGTCAAAAAGATTGGGATAGGACACCCAGCTTGTCCTCTATCTCTGAAATCTCTCCTGTGCACCTGTCTCATCAAGATCAACTGTAACACAATCATGACAACTGACAGTATATCGTTAGCCATTTGAACCCTGTTACATCTTACTAAAGCCACTATCATCCATGTAGACAACATTACTAATGACAACATCAAAAAGACGACTGCAAATGATCTGATATACTTGAAATATTTGCACGACATGAGCTTATCTTGAAGTAACTTATGATTATTTTCCATTCAACAATCATTTCTTGTTCTTGCTTAAGATCGATTACTTCATTTAAAATAATTATTAGTTTGTTGCTTTCTTGCACTGCCTTCTTTAATTGTTCCAGTGTTCGAAGTGATTTATTTTCCTTAACATGATGAGCATGAACCACATAATCTTGACCTACTTTGGTTAATTGATATTGATTCTTTGCCCTGTAGAAGATTGCCTTACGATCATATAAATATGGACTACCTAAGACCATTCCACATTCTCTTAATGGAACTACATCACATGTTACCTTATCCACATACTTAGATGAAATTGCAAATTTGATTGTGCACTTCTTTGTTATGTGCATTTGATGATGATTGCTTATCCATTTAATGTGTAAGGCTTATGATGTACTTGTGTTTTTAACCCCAATTTCTTAACCAATTCTTCTGAGATTAGATTAGATTGAGATCCATTGTCAATTAATGTGTCTATCTTAGTTTGTTGCATGATTACCTTTATATGAAACAAGTTGCTTCTACAATCAATGCCTTCACTAATTTTACCTGTCATACCAACCAATGAGAATCCGATCCCAAGTCTGTGGGTAGTGTTGTCACTACCACTATTTGCATTCCCTTCTTTTTCTTGAACCACTTTAGCCTCTTCTCGAGATGAAACTGCCAACATCTGTCCTCATCATGTCCCTCTTTCTTGCAATGCTTGCAATAGGGATTCTCTTCCTTCCTCGTCAATGCATTTGAATTATTGCCATGCCATTTCCTCTTGTCCTCTTTCCTTGAAGACGACGATTCCCCTGACACGCCTGCTTTCCTTTCTTCAAAATACATTGCTTGAAAAAAAACCTCATTAAGGTTAGTGGGTCCAAACATGAAAATAGTGTTTCTAATATGTGCAGGTAGACCTCCTATATACTTCATAAGAGTTTCTTGTGTTTGTAAAGGGATATCTAACATCAATGACATTTTTCAAAATCCATTTGTATACTCTTGCATTGTTTGTCATTTTCTTAGTTTTAAAGATTGCCATTCAATTAATGCTTTTTCTTTATAACCCAAAGGATAAAATTGTTTTCTAAGTGTAGCAATGAAACTTTGCCATGATGTAAATATGTTACCCACTTGTTGCGTTCCATTTTTCAACTTGCTTTGCCACCATATGAGAGCTATGCCTGCAAGTCTCAAAGATGACAACTTAATTTGTGTGGCCTCATCCTTGATCTATTGCACACTACAGTAAACCTCCATCTGTCTGATCCAATTGTCAAGTTTCTCTACATTTACTTCACCATCATATATGGGTAACTCAAATTTAACATCAAGTTTTAACAATGGCATTTCATTCTTATGCTTATGAACATGTTTCTTTGCATTAGATTTAGAACTTGAACTTGAAGAGGAAGGAGAAGAAGGAGGTGATGATGGAGGTGAAGGAGGAATCTGAGGATGATCCTCTTCCTCTTCACTTTTTCCCTTTGAAGATTCACCCAAAATTGGTCTCTTTCATTCCAAGTAATCCTCGTACAAAACTTTCACCATCTCGGACATAGCAATGAAAGTTTTCTGGAACTCTTTCTCATCCTGAGAAAACCCTTCTTCCAATGCCATATACTCACTGTGAGAAGCTCTCTTTCTCAATCCAATTAATGGATTCTCTTCAACAATATCACCTTCACCACATTGTAGCTTTTCCCTGGTTAACATGCAAAACTCAAATCCAAACGTCAACTAGCTTTGATACCACTTGATCCGGGAAAGATCTTTCAATGACTGTGGTTGAGTTTTTCATTGCATGTGTTAATTAACCATTTATGGAGCTGAATGAAATAGGATGAAGATGAGAGAATATATCACAACCATAATACAAAATAAATATATGAAATGAAGCAATAAGAGCAACAAACCATAACAAGAGAAGTGATAACGGAGTTCGGCACAAAATTGCCTATGTCTCTAGGCCTTTGTCTCAATGGGGGAGGCTTCTTTATTTATGTTCAAAGCTCAAAAAGTACATCGCAGCAGTTCCATTAGGATACAGGACTAATCTGGTCATGTTCTTCCAGATCTCTAGAACCTAGCAGAAGAAACGACATGCAAAATGGATTACCGGAGCTCCCAGAAATGGCCCACAAGCATTTGCTCCTCAATAGCTTCCCTGCATAAAAAATGGCTTTGGCTTGGCTTCCCTTCAGCATAACTCTACTATGACTTTCCTCCATGTCCTCAAACAGGCCTGGTTTTTATAGATCTGAAGTTGGTTATCCATCCCCAACTTCCTCCCAAAATCTGGGCTCAAATCCCCCTTCAAATGGCCCAAAATCCCTATATTTTTAAAATTTAGGTTACAAAGTGGGTTTTTTGTATATTTTTTGGGGATTTTGACTGATATTGTGCCCAAAAAATCCATATTTTAGGCATAATATCAGTCCAAATCCCCAAAAACTATACAAAAAACCCACTCTGTAACCAAAATTTCAAAAATACACAGAGTAGCCCCTAAGGCCAGGCACGTACCCCCTTTACCAGGTCACATGGGTCCATATGGCCAAGTGCCAGCACTCCAAGTGTTATGCGTCAGCCCCCTTAACTATTAGCTCCTAGTTTTGGGCTGCCTTCCATGGGATCTGGGCTAATCTACCCTTGGGTGCACCCATAATTAGCCCTTGGGTGCGCTCCTATAATGAAACCACATGTTGGGGATTATCCCTAGCCCCCTTGTGCCCTCCTTTGGATATTGGACCCCAAAACTATAGAAAAGTGGGTTTTTTTCACAAATTTGACTTTGGTAGGTTAGTAATTGAACTTTTCAAAAGACTTGGAGCTAGCCATGGGTCAGAGGTTTGAATCCCATGGACCCCCAAATACTTTTTACATGCCAACCAATAGTGAAGTGCCACGTGGCTACCCATTTCTGGGCCATGTGGCACTTATTCATTTTCCAGTTGACCATTGACTTTTGCCATAGAAGAATCTGATTGTCGTGCGATATTTTTCACATCTGGAGTCTATTTTGAGAAAGTAAATAAATGGCTAGAATCGGGAGAATGAGACGGAAGGAATGGCATTGGTTTTGTTGAATTCTAAGCACTTTCATTTTTGAGCCTTTTTTAGCCCTGTCAGGCTCCTGGATCTGATTCTGGATCAGACCCAGAAAAAGGTATGGCCAAACTTCCCTCTTCAGGTTGGGATGTTTTCATTGCAAGATTTCAGCCATTCAAAAGTATAGGATGTGGCTCTAGAAGACATCAAGTTAGTTGATATTGAGTTTAAATGCCACGATCCCCATAATATCGTGGAAAATCATCTAGCTCAATACAATTTAAGGAAGTATGTGCATGATATTTCCCCTTAGGATAAAGTATTCAGGGGAGTCAGTTCATATAAGGAAGTATGGAGCATAGTTCGAACTCAATCTCTCGATCAATTATCTAGTTTCTACAATTTTCAGAAGCATAGAAATAATATTTTTCCAAATGTATTATAGGGGGAGCCAATAGCAAATTCGTCTACACAGAAAGCTATGACTTAGGGCTTAGAGGCAGCAAGTTCTGACCAAAAGAGTACTGAGGAAAATCTAAAGAATACTGAAGTCTCAATGCAGGGAGTGGAGGCTTCATTACCAAACCCACTAGGCGCTGAAACAAAATCTCATCTTGAAGCTTTTCAAAAAAAGGGACAAGATACATCGTTGTCTACACCAAATAAAACGAATACCAACATAGCAAAGAAACATCCATCCACAGAGATAGGTAGCCCCATTATGTCATTAACACCTTTATAGTCAATTCAAGGAAATCCCAATGCCAAAGTCATATTTATAGAGGACCTTACTCTGATTTCAGCTGAAGAAATGCCTCCTTCAGACTTATTTTTCAGTAAGAAAAGAACGACCATAGTTACAAGAGAAACACATCAAAAATATGGTACAAAATTAAAAAGGAAAGGAATGTTGTATGATTGACATGGTATAGATTATACATAATTCGCTAGGGAAATGGCAGGCTCATTAGGTGCCTTTGCCACGTCCAATCAGTGTTCAGTAGAAAATATAGCGGATTAGCTGAAACACAATTTTTTGTTGGAAAGGCGATTGCAAGACCAGATGACAACCATGGAAAAGGATGTACGAAATAAGATGAACAAAGAGTTTGAAAAATTCATAGCTGATGTCAGACATCAGATCCAACAATGGAAAGCTAACATCGATGAGATTCATCAAAACTCATAGGCCAACAGAGGGTTGGTCACTCAACATGAAGAATTAGTCAAGCAACTACAAGCCAAGATAGAATTGGTTGAAGGTACAACAGTAGATATGGAATTTTTCCAAGCTCAAGCACTGGAAGTACATGAGAAGTTGGAATCAGTCCAACAAGATATTTTTACAAAAGTGGAACCCATTAAAAATTGTTATCGGGTGGTAGACCTTTCCCATAATAAAATTTACATTAAAGAAAGGGAATCCCGTGCAGCTCGGGCTAATTTTCAGAAAGCTATCTTTATAGTACCAAAATATGATGTATCGGCAGCTCCTCAACTGTCTCTGTCTAATCAAACCAAAGGTGACATAATTTTGAAGCCATGGGAATCAAATCTTGCCGAAAGAAAAAGATTGACTAGAGAGGTACACAAAGCTTGTCTAGAACCAATATCTTCACTAGAAAAAGGGCTACTTGATGTTGAAGGAAATAATATCTCTAAAGCCATGGGGAATATTGGCTTAGCAAGGAACCAATGTGACTCTAGGAAAAGCAAAGAAGAGGCCATGACTATCATCCAACAAATGAACCAAATTGATCTTATCCAAATAAACAAATGGATAGTAAGTACAAGCATGCAATTATAGGCCACATCTTTGGGATAAAAGAAGATATAGAAAAGGTTTCCCCAGATAAAAAAGAAGTTATACATTTATGAAGCAGATGAGGCAACTTCACCTTCTGGGTTGGTGGTAGATTTAGTGAGAAGATGCATCTAATGTGTCTAATACGGGAAAGACAACACATATGGAAACAAGTGAGAAACATGTGCATACGAATCATATAGGTCAAGATCAGATGACAGTTTTTTCCAAGATAAAGGATGAAGATAAGAAATGGCTCTGCCAGCAGACAAAGAGATAGAGGAGAAGGCCAATGAAAGTTTTCAGTTTTACATATTGTAAAATTTACTATTTTTGGAATTATGAGAAGTCCAACCGTTTTGAGTTGATATGATTTTGTATAAATACATAGATTAAAGACTTATTTCATGCTTCTTCTTACCGATTGTAATAGAGAAAAGTATCCTTATAGAGTATTAATACAAGTGAAGACATATATTCCAGGTTTTGTTAAATCTGGGTTATGTGTTTCTTTATTTTTCCATTCCTTTATGTATTCCTTGATAAATGTTTGGTTCCAATTTAGTACAACAACTACTATAATCACAAGGCCTCAATATTTTATTAAGTAAGTAGGTTTTCCTATTCATTTACTGTGAGTAAATCAAGACCTGCTTGCTGTGTAGATTACTACATTTTGGGCATTATTCAAGGTTACACGATCTCTTTTCCTCTACTGCAAACAAGGTAGGAGTCTTCTGTAATTGATGCCCTGCTCTATTTTACATTTTTGTATTTTCATCTCATACTATTCGATATTGCAATTTTGGCTCAGATACAAAATACGACCTATGTGTTGTCAAACTGTTAATTTCATTTAAGGATTTTTTCTCATACAACTAAGGTAGAAAAAACACTTTTAAACAAACTCTCTTAAAACATTTCCTGATGCTTGACATTATTCTTTGAGCCTTAAGTTTAATCTCAGGAACAACAAGGAGTTTGCAGATCCAAACTCTCGCCTCTTCTGCTTAAATTTCTGCTCAATCTTGATAGTGTATTGATAAGTTGTACCCAATGAGGTGATGTCAAGAAAATCCATTTTTTTTTTAATGTATCTATGAAGAAAACCATTGTATTTGAGCACCAGATGTCCCTCAGAGTCTTTGATAACCAATTTGGTGCATAGGGTATGGAAAATATTGGTGAAATCTGGTACTGTCTCATCCCTTTCTTGACACAAGGTGGTCCATTTGGTGTACTGGTAATCGTAGCTTCCTACAGGGTAGTATTGTTCCTTAATGGCATCCCAAAAGGAATACCATGTAGGGGAAACCACAAATATTGTATATTCTTCTATGGCCCTTTGTTCATAGTAATTATCCCACTAGTCCTTTACGTGGGGGATGACCTTGAGGATTGAAAAAGTAATATTTTCCCTATCAGAAAAGTTGTGGTCCAAAAAATACCATTTAAGAAGATTCAACCATTTATCTACAATACTCACATATATCAGTCCTTCAAATAATGGAATACAAAAATTTACCTGTACCTTGAAGGGTGTTGCATGGTCGCTTGATGAGGATGCTTCTCTTGTGGGCAACTGCTGAAGAATATGCACAAAGTTGTCCATCATTCCATTCCTTTGTCATGCAAGGGTTTCCTAGAGCAACATTTTAAAAGGATCTCCTGCTCCATCATCTTTATTTTCATCTCCCATGGGTTGTTTTCGGGCCCTGTGCAACTGATCTTGCAACGACTCGATTGGTTAGAGTCCCAACTTCTTGTACCCAAATCTTGTCGGGGACATGCACGAAGAAAAATAAATGAAGAGAAGACCACTCTGATACCACTGATCCATATTTAGGAGAGGACCAAACTAATTAATAGACTGAATACAATAAACACAAAGATATGAATAACAACAAAGATATCCAATGAACAATATCTTCTATTGAATAAATGAAATAGGTTGAAATTGTAAAACTGCAGAATTAAAACACTTGCTCGAATGGTGGTAGTTATCTATGAGAAGAGATGTGGCTACTATGTGCATCCATTTGAGAAGAATTAATTACAATGAGGCTCCTGAGGCATTTTTGATATTACTCATGAATTCCAAAACCTTATACATCTAAAAACCTAACCCTTGGTGCTAAAACACCAAAATTCATGTGGGCCCCTATGGGTAAGTTGGTACCTCAATTTCCTAGGGTCATAAATTTTTCATACGACCTCTGTTTTAGGCGCGTTATCACACGTTGGAAAGGTATTTTAGTGAGCTACACATTACACCACCAAAATTTTACTCCGTCTACAGTTTGACTATGGCAAGATAAAATGACAATGTTAAGGGCTCGAAAATGGCCTTGGGTATATCAAGATGTGTTGACATGAAAACATACAGTCTAATCTAGTTGGATTGGGTTAGAGGCCACCAATATCCACCTGGAATATGTGTAGGGCTTCAGACATCGCAAAAAGCGTAGAATTGACAATTACAAAGAAGTACATAAGAACATGTTGAACTAAAAAAGGACAAGAAGAGCCAGTTGGAATAGGTGGGTGGCCACCAATATCCACCTGGATCAATGTTACATTGTAATACCTAATGCATAGATTTGATAATAATAATGATTATGTTACACTCTCCATAGTTTACTTAAGAATGCCCAAGGATAAAAAAATGTTTCCGCAAGAATTATTTCTACAATTGATACATCTCATAGATCTTGGGTGTGGGGCATGAGGAAAGAGAGCTATGGGGTGTTCTCAAAATATTTGACATGTGAAGTATCATTTCTATAAATAACAAGAATAAATTGAAAGAGTGTGATAGATAATGATGTTTGGAATCGATAAAAAGGGAATGATCAACTTAGAGAAGAAAGAAGTGATGCTTTGATGATGTAGAAAATTGAATGAATAGAATCACAATTCTCACTATATTAATCACAATTTTAGGTTTTTGTGATGTTGAGAAGGTTCATTTTGTGTAGACTCACATCCAAAATTAATCAAGGACATACAAGTTAGAAAATTTCACCAAGTTTATTTATCCCAAACAAAATCTAAAACATTATTTTGTGTGAAACAAATAAAAACTATGCATTATCTTTACATTAAACTTAACCAAACCTACAAAATGGATTGTTGAGAATTTACATTAACTATTAAATATAATTTTTGTTACCATTAAATATCTATTGAAATAACGGGGATGCCATGAATTACATACTAAGTTGTCAATAGGCCAATGCCAAATGTTCTCAAATAATAATCAAATATAATATGCCAATGTTGTAACCAATGGTGGATAACAGATACACAAAACATTATGAAAGCAACAAAATAACTCTAAATCAACATTGTGAGAGACCTTTATAGAGATAAAATATGTGAACATAGAGAAAGAGAGATGTTCTCGTTTCCTTGGGTTCAATCGATGTTTATTCGTTTCTCTTCATAGTTTTCACTAAACCACATGTCTGTAGTTAATATTACTAACAAGTAGAATGGTGGTAGCTTATCCTTGAATAGTGATATATGTCTTACAAAGAGGCTGAAAAGTCCTTTTAACATAAAGAATCAATGCAAAAACCTAAACATCCAAAATCCTAACCCCAAAATATGAAACACCAAATTGTTTGTGGGACCCAATGTGGTTAGCTGATATGTCAACTTCTTAGGGGTGTAACTTTTGCATATGATCGCCATTTTAGGTTCTTGGTAGCCCTCCAGAAATTTCTAGCTAAGAAGAAAACATTTTGATTAGCCTAGCATCGTAACTTATGCATACGATATCCATTTGAGGTGATCATTAGCCCGCCAAACATTTCTAGCCGAGAAGAAAACATTATGAATATCCCAACATCTACCTTTGGCTACATGCTAAGCATTGTCGCACCAAAAAAAGGTCGTTTAGAGCCTCAAAACAACGCCAAAAGTTTGGGACCTGAAAAAATATAGAAAAATTACAAAGATGTGGAACAATTCATAATTAGTGGAACATGTAGTTGAATACCAATATCTACCTGGATTAATTCCTCAATGCATATGGGATAAATAGGGGGAATTAGCAAATCAAGAATTGAGAATTCATGTGAGGAATAAATCAATGGTTATTGATTGTCTATATTCTAGAGGCCATAATGATATTGATGTACAAATAGAGTAAACGAGAGCTCGTAGGAAATATAGATACATGAAGAAAACTTTGGAATTGGTTTCCATGGATAGAATCACAACTACAATTCCCTAAAAATTAAATTATAGTCGAGACTATTTTCTATCTTGGCAGCTAATTAGTTTTGGAAAATCATTTATTCAAACAAGTTTTTGAGATTATAAAGTGGGTCCCATTTAATGGCACAAATATGTGAGTTCACATTTACAAAGGGGAAAATAAAACCCTAACCCTAACCCTAAATAATATTCAAGAAGATGAAGAGAAGATTATAAAAGAGAAAAAGAAGCATATTTAAAGGGTTGACAGTCAGGAGATTTGCAACGATGGGGAGTTTGCAAGAAGCGTTTTTGGATTTCCAAGATTTTGTGAATTAGACTTCTTAACTTTCTTCCTCAAATTTATTTATGCTTAATTCTTTCCATCAAGTTTTCCATAAATGTTTGGCAACAAGAAGCTCTGGGTTTGATGATCCAGGTGGATATTGGTGGCCACCCACCTGTTCCAAATTCCAACTGGCTCATTTTGACAATTTTCAGTTCAACACATTTCTCTATAATGGGGAAAATTATTTATAATTGTGGTTTCTTCACTTCTCGAGCTATCCTGAATCCCTACACAACATCCAAGTGGATAATGGTGCATGCCCACGTATTCCAATTGGCTTATTTTGGAATTTTTCATGTCAATACATCTTTCTATACTTCCAGGGCCATTTTGGGGCCCTAAAAAATGTTTTCTTGGATTTACATGGTCAAACTATAAATATAGTTAGATTTTGATGGCATAATGTGTAGTTCTTGAAAATACCCTTCCAACGGGCTATCACACGCTTAAAACATAAATCGTATGCAAAATTTACGACCTCGAGAAGTTGATGTACTAACTTACCTCAATGGGGCCCACATGAATTTTGGTGTCTCATCTCCTAGGGTTAGGTTTTAGGGTTAGGTTTTTTGGATTTATAGGGTTTTGGAATTCATGTTTATCATAAAAATTCCTTTAGAGCCTCATTGTAATCATCATTTTCTTGCAAATGAGTGTAGTCATCAAATATCTTCTGAGAGATAAAGCTGCCACCATTCTAACGAGTCTTGCACTCTATATTTTTACAGTCTCTGTACTATTCCTTCATTAATACAAATCATATATTGTTGTATTTATTTGTTTCTAGAAAATTTTATGTGTATTTCATTTTAATATCTCTACTTCCATTTCGTTCCAAAAATAATCTCGATCATTGCTATAAGAACAGTTTGCTCTTGATCGTTTTTCAGTGCATGTCCCCGATGAGGTCCAAGTATAGCAAGTTCGGTCTCAAGCTTGTATCTCTTAAGGAAAATCGCTCTCGCACGACCAAGAAACCCTCAATGGTGGAAGAAAATAAAAAAGGTGGAGAAGAATATTCTACTAAACAATTCATTAAACAAGCTCTTATGGGACAAAGGGACGAAATGATGGAGAATTTTTCCCACATCCTTCAACGCCTGCCAATAGAAACAGGTGCACATTCATCAAGAGGCCACTTTCAAGGAACCTCTCCCAAGGTTGTAGCATCCCCAATGTCCAACTGGGCTATGCTATTGATTAAGGTTGGTTGTCATTGATGTCAACCCTTGAAGAAAGCCCCACAACACAAAGGTTTCGGTAATGGACCCAGTATTGTTTGATGTAAATATGACTCATTATTGTCTTGTCATGGTTGATAATAAGTAAATATGGATGAACTCCAAAGTGGTCCCCTTATGGTGAAAGCCCTCATGGGAAGATGCTTTGTGGAGTAAGAGAACCCATGCTTAATTGTGGAATAATGAGATGAAGAAGAGTGAATTTTTCAGTGAAACTATCCTATATGGATAGTGATTTTCATGCCATTTCTGGTGGTATGTGGAACGTCACATAAATCCTCATGGTTAGAGAGTTATGGCCATGAGAAGTTGGAGACCCCAGGTTTGGGTAATGGACCCAAGTTTGTTTGATGGATAACTGTATGTGTTATGATATATTTTTAGATAACACTATTATATATTGA
>JASDQU010684762.1:53007-64246 GCA_032191745.1 Picea mariana | reverse complement strand
GAGGTCAATATTTTTCTAGGGGGAAACCCTCAACTATGAGGAAAAATCCTATGTGGGGGACACATAAAAAAACCTAGGGGAAAGCCACTCATGCAGGTACTTCCATTACCATTACCAGTGGCATGTATCATGGACAACCAAATCTAGGAGTTGCAAATCCTTTATGGGGTCAATCCGATCTGGTGGGAATTCCTTAGCAATAAAATTTTCCCAATAAATCTATGAGCCCCAAGATTCCAACACCACATCCCCCTCAAACACAATATATGGGAGGTCCATCGGGACAACCATAATACATGGGGGGACCATCAGGTCAACCACAGTACATGATAGGACCATTAGGTCAACTGAAGTACATGGGGGGACTCTCAAGTCAACCAAAATACATGGGGGGTCAGCCACAATACATGGGAGTACCATATTTTTTTTCCATCCCTTCACAACCTATATATGGTCCTGCTTGTGTTCTTATGTCACATGGTTACTACTAGTATCCATAGACTAACCAAAAACTTATGTTCTTGGCTACATTATATCTTCCCGATCTGTCGCATTTGACCAATGATCCCATATTTCACGTCCCATTTTGGCCCCCTATCCCTACCAAACTACCGTACAACATACTGAAATTAGATGGGAAACCTGGGGAAGATCCTAATAAACACATAATGTCTTTCCATCTTTGGTTTTCTTTGAAATTTTTGATGGATGACTCCATTCGTTTAATATTTTTCCAGAGAATTCTCACATGCTTGGCAACCAAATGGTATATCTAGCTACTACGCCACTCCTTTGGTGACTTTAATTCTTTAGATATGGATTTTTTGACACATTTCTAGCTGTCGATTCGATATGAAACTGATACAAAACTTTTAAATTCACTTAAGAAATCCACCTCCACTCACATATTAGATCATATCCATGAATGGAGGTGGTGATGATGGTTGATTAAAGCTGTTTCTCAGGACCAACTCCTGGAAAATACATTTCCCAAGTCACTTTTTCCACCCATCGCTAGATATGTTTCCATGGGTGGTGTTGTTACCGAGAAGAAATCCATTAGTTGTGCTAAATATTTGGACTTGGAATATTCCTAGTCCAACATGCTTTATGATATTATCCCTCACACTCCTCACTCTTCTAATGATCCATCAAAACCTACTACGAAAACCCATGCCGATCACATGGAAGATTCTGACACCAAAACTGCTCCCTCTCATATGCAAACCTATGAGGTGAATGTGGTCCAATCCACTTCATCTCAATAACCTGGAGGTAAGAAGAAAAACAAGCCTAAATCTAAGAATTCTTCTAACCCACACAAGATTACAAAAACTACTGATACCCCACAGAAAAGGAAAGCTAACTTTCCCTGCATGATTTGTGTAGGACCGCTACATGAAAAACTACCCTCATTGTGAGGAAGTTGCTAAATTTCTGAAAGGTACTTCCCAACCTACAGTGTTAACTGCCCCTTTTGCAATTCAACAGGAACAAATGGTTGTGCACAGTCCTAACTCTCCATAAGGGGGAAACACAGGTCATCCTCACCATGATGATGCTTCCTCAAGTTCTCATGTCCTTATGCATAATGGGATAGTTAGTTTAACAACCATAGCTAAGACTTATGACACTTCTCCAAATAATCATGCCAATGGAGGTGCTATCGATAAACCCTTCACTTCTATTTCTCCTCCATCCTCCACCCCTCTTCAGATTGAGAGGTCTATTTATGAATTAGTGTTGCGCCCGCCCAAGGGAACAATTCCTAAGTCGATTTTCAATCCAATTTCTTGTGCTGCTCAAAACTACAACGTTGTTGAAGATTTGGCACAAACACCTTGTGCTATGTCAACTCTAGAAGTTATAAAAAACTATTCAAGTCAATGTAGAACGTTGTTATCAACCATTGGAGTTGTGGATCTAGAGGTGTCAAATATGATTATGTTTAATCTGGACTATTTTAAACCGATGATATCCCACCACCCGACGTTCCAAATTCAAACTATGGTTGGTGGGAAGAACATACATTGCACTATTTTAGATGATGGAGCTTCCACATGTGTCATGTCTTTGTCCTGCTGGAGAGCCATTGGTTCTCTTGAACTTAACTGATCTCCTACCACCCTTAAGGTGTTTGATGGACATGGTTTCCAACCTTACGGAATTTTGAAATCTTTCTCTATGGAATTAATGGGCAAAGCCATTTCTGTCGACATTGAAGTGTTTAACGCTCCCCTGGATTATAATTTATTACTTGGTCGCAGTTGGTTCTATGCGATGAATACCGTCGCTTCTTCAATTTTCCACATTTTACAATTTCCCCATCAAGGGAAAATTGTAATTGTTGATCAACTTGATTATTGCACTCCAAATCTCCATAATTCTCTAGCAAATAACATCCCTTTCCTGGGACAGTTCAATCTTAAGTATAAAAGTGTGTGGGTAGGTCTCGTCAAGGATTCCTCACTCATGAGAGTTTTTACATTACCTCTCCTTGATCCCCCACATGAGGTTGCTATGTTAAACATGATTACGGATACGATGTGATGATCCTATGAATCATTCGATCCTTGGGTAGTACCTAGCCTATCTGCCACTGAAACACTAGGTGACATCATGTCACTTAGCCTTCCACAAGATCTGGTACCTAAACCTTCCCTTCCTCCACTTGTATTCGTTGATCCTCTTTCTTTTTCCCTCTCTAGTGAACCTATCCCTATTAGTGTAGAAGAAGAATCATTAGATGAACCAAAGCTTGGGAGGCATGTCTCCAACCTCTCAACATCATACTAAAGTTAAACTGCCAACTTCATATCATGATGTTGGGGAAAAGTACCAACCTATTAACACTATGTTCGGAAAAAAATCATGATCGATCAATGTACCAACCTATGGACATCATGTTGGGAAGAGGCTCATTCATGGGTATTACACCGAGCATAGTTTATTCTCATTTTCAATCTCATTAAAAATGAAACTGATTTCAAGAAAGGATCCCATTTCTATGTCAAGATCGTTAAAAAATGAAAAAAATGATTTCAAGCACAATTTCATTCTCTGTTTCAATCTCGTTAAAAAATGAAGCAGACTATGAGCATACTTCATCGTTCCTCGAGCTCATTAAACCACAAAGAGTTATATTTTTAGTGGTAGTTTACCCCTTTTTCGGTCTCGTAAGACTAACAATGAAAAATGTGTACTCTAGTCAATCATGACTATAAGAGTTTTCCCCTGTATTGTTTTACACTTTTTCGAGCTTGGGGGACTAAATTTACGAAAAAGAACATCCATAGAGTTGTCTTTAATATCTTTTTAGAATATCCATACATAAAAATACTGTCACATTTTCCTTCTTTGAACTCGTAAAACATGCATTGAAGGACCCATACAAGGATGGACCCATACTTTAGGTTTGTTAAAAATATCATGAGGGACTCATCGAAGATGAGCTATACCGAGAATTTGTTATCCTCCTCAAGCTCATTAAAAAACAAAAAGATACTTGCTAAGCATGGTGAGGGAAAAATTGAAGGAAGTGGGTTAATGTTTTTTGGAAAGCATCATGGCAAATGTTTTTTTTTGCCCTTGAACATGGAACCTATTTGCGTCTCATATTATAGTTGGATAATATGCTTGTCTCACACCTTTTTTCATCTCCTCTTACAATTGGATAATCTGCTTGTCTTTGAGTCATACCAATTCCATGAGTCCTCGTACACCTTCAGCTCACTTGAAGAGTGCCCCAATGATTGTCACACTATGTTTTGGTCTATCTCTCATTTGAGTCAATGCTTCCAAGTCACTTGTCCTGCCTCACAATGTTCAAGGGAAGTTTCACCTCAAACCAACCATTCTGTAGTATTACCATATTTCATGCTCGTGTCATTCCACACTCATTTGATCTATCATATTACATCACTTTCCCATGTTAGTTTAGTGTCGATGATGGGATATACATCATGGCCCTCCTTCAAAAAATATATTCTTGTCGACTTCAACACATTATCCAAGAATTATACTTAGAAACCAGTTAGTACCTTGGAGCCTGCATGCCTCAATGGAAGGTTTCCTCGCCTTCGATAATAGGTTTATACCATGGGCCTCTGATCAAATGATTCCACATATGTTCGAATTCATTTCATTTATTCACATTCTCTGAAATGTACTAGGGTACCTTGGGAGTCATTGTCATCATTGGTGATTTCCCTCGCACTTGTTAATGGTATAAATCAATGATCGATAATCAAGTGGTTTCTACCATGTTCAACATCAAGTCATCTATTCACATGGTTAGAATTGTACTATTTTAGGATTGAGATGAAGACCATGGGTTGGGCGCTTGCTCTATTATGTGATTTACCCAGGCTGCGATGAAGATTATTTGAGTATTTTGGGGATTCTACTACACACACCCTACTGGAAACCCCACTGATATATACTGTCACATAGATCCACTTTGTATTGGTTTGTGGCTATGATGTTTTGTCATATCATAGCTCCACTGTGCATTCTTTCATGGCTATGATCATATCATGTCATGGAGGTATGGATCCACATTGTATCTCTAGTGGCCATATCCTTAGTCATTATTTTCATGGATCCATAGTGTATTGGTCGACGACCATGCTTTGAGTCACTTTAATCTGAGCATACGTATGCTTGTCTCAGGGATGATATATATATACTATTTGATGTTTGTTTGCAACTTCCACTAGGATCTCCTACTTCAGCGCCCTCACATTAATATTTTGTAAAGCGTTTCAGCCATCATTTTCTCTTCTGACCTCACACTTTAGGGGGCATCTGTTACACACCTAAGTGTTGCATCCATTATGCACCTAAGTGTCGCAAGTGTCACAAAAGCACTGTATGCACCTTGCTAAGTCTTGTATTCAATTTAGCAAGTGTTTTCTGTGCATTACTAAGTGTTGCATGCACTTTGACACCATGCAAAAACATTTGTCATGATCCCTAGTCTTTGTAGAGGATAAAACCTAGTATAAGATGGTTGAAAAACTTCTTTTTACCTTGATTTTTGACCCATTTTTGAAGATGAACGCCCCCCTTCCGATGTATTGGGAGCGTTGATCCTTAATCAAATATCCTTGCTGAACTATGGGGGATATTTTCCAATGCTCTGTGTTCATATTTGGGGGAGCGTTGATGTGGTCAAAGGGAGTTGTAACCATACCATCTTTTTCTAAGGGAAGAAATCTGAGGAGAATCATTTTTTTTCGAGTCAAGGATTCGAGCTACCCTAATTGGATCTATCCTAGGAAAACTCAAGAAACCAAATCCTAACCTAAGGATCCAAATCATGAACCATTTCCTAGAATCCTTCATGGTGGTTAAGCCTCCCAAATCCTATATAATGAGGCCACTCAAAGGTGAGAGGGGAAAAATAATTTCAGAGTGTCAAACCTTTGATCTTGTGAGGAGAATTCATCAAAGCATCGTCATTTTTATCTTGAGACATTCAATCAAGGGTTGGATTGGAGAGCTTGGAGGAGTTGTTGCAACGTCAACCTTGGTTTGTAAGTACTTCACCATGTTTCTCCATTAATATAACTTGGCCTATTTCCTTCATAATGTTGTCTATACATGTATGTATGTATATATATATCTATTATTGTCTAACGATATATTGTATACATAGAAGATGTTGTTATTTTCCTTGCATACTTTCTTCATCTTGATCACAACTTGGACAACAAGAACAAAGATTGAAGATCAATGAGGACAACCATCGAAAAGGAGTAAGTCACACTTCTTTCTTCTATCTTCTCTATCCATAGACATAAAAAATAGATCTAAAGGAATGCTTGTGTCCATTTGTTTGTTTTTCTGTCCTAGTCAATAACGGTCTAGATATACAAGGGAGATTTTAGTTGTCCACAGGAAAAATATTCCATAACAATGTCCGTTAATTAAATAATTGATTCCCCTTTTTTCATTTTACTTTTTTAAATACCATGGGAAAATACCCAAACCCATGGGTTTGAAACCACCATTTCACTTTTTACTTTTTCACATGCACCCCTTTTTTAATATACTTGTAAACCTATATATATCAATAAATCTTGGAAATGTTGTGTGTATTGTAATGCTGTAATATGACATTAATGAGAACATTAATCCTTTGAAATCAATGACAATAATTCCAACAATCTCCCCCCTTGTCATTGATGGAAATCTTGCAACGAAACACATAGTCCACTAGGAATAGAAATAATTCTCCCCTTTTCTGCAACTCTCCCCTTATCAACAACTCTTTACCTTTGACATCAAGGGAAAAATGGATTATCTCCTTGATCTTGTGCTTATTCTTAAGCACTTAGTGATGAGATATATATTACTCCCAATTTATGTTCGAGATATTCAATTCTCTCTTTGGGAAAGGGTTTTGTGAAAATATCTACAATCCATTCTTTGGTGACAATATATTCCAACTTGACATTCTATTCTGCTACTTTTTCTCTTAAGAAGTGATACTTGATTGGAATATGATTTGTTTTTGAGTTCATAACATGTTTCTTTGAAATATTTTTTGCACTTGTGTTGTCACAAATTATTGATATTGGATGATCATATTCTACCTTAATATATTTCAATGCTTGCTTCATCCAAAAAACTTGTGTGCAACATGATGTTGCTGTGATATACTCTACCTCTGCTATGGATAGAGAAACTAAAGATCGTTTCTTGCTCAACCAGGATACTAACCCATTTCCCAGAAAGAATGTTCCTCCACTTGTACTTTTCTTATCATCACACTTTACCCAATCCACATCCGTATATGTTATTAGAGTAAAATTTTCACCTCTTGAGTACCACAAGCTAAAATCGAAGGTGTCGTTTAGATATTTAAATATTCTTTTCACTGCTTGAACATAAGATTCTTTTGGTGCAGCTTGAAATCATGCAAATAATCCTAATGCTTGCATAATGTCCGACCTTGATGTCGTTAGATATAGTAGGTTTCCAATCATTGACCTGTATAATGTTTGATTTTCTTATGGAGATTCATCATCTTTGCTCAATTTATAACTCGTGACCATGGGTGTGTTGATTGGTGCAAAATATTCCATTCTAAACTTCTTCAAAATGTCCTTGATATACTTGGTTTGTGAAATGAATATTCCTTTGTCAAATTGAGAAATATGTACACCAAGAAAGAATGACAATTCACCAAGCATAAACATCTGAAATTTTTACCTGAGGTACTTCTGTATATATCCTTAGTTCTCTAAAAATTTCACAGTTCGAAAAGTCCCAAAAAAGAAATTATAGGGATAGTTCCAAGCTGACCAGTTTGAAACAAATTTCTTGACCCCTTATTTCCACATGGCATATGTCCTAAATTATAGAAAAAAAACATCTAAAACTTTTACCACATGTACCCATATATCACTCCATCTCCTCAAAATTTCACTATTTGAAACGTCCTAGAAAATAAGTTATAGTGAAAGTGTCAAGCTGACCTATTTGAAACTGATTTCAAGAGCATCCAGGAACCCTAACTTCCACAGGGAATATCTATGAAATTATAACGAAAAAAGGTATGCAATTTTTACCACATGTACCCAAAGATATCGCCTCCATATCCTCAAAATTTCAAGTTCTGAAACATGCGAGAAAATAAGTTATCGTGAAAATGCCAATCTAACCTGAAACTGATTTCACAACTCTTCCCTTTTGGAATGATATTCAATCTTTGCTCATCCCCTTCTTCAAATGTTACTACATTTTTCACACACACACTTTATCTCAATACTTTCTCCTTTTATACATTTTCATAGCCCTTCATGAAGGGGCATGCCCATTAATTAAATAATTAATTCCCCTTTTTTTATTTTACTTTTCCAAATACCATGGGAAAATACCCAAACCGATGGGTTTGAAACCACCATTTCACTTTTTACTTTTTCACATGCACCCCTTTTTAATGCACATGTATATTAAAAAGGGGTGCATCTGAAAATGTAAAAAGTGAAATGGTGGTTTCAAACCCATGGGTTTGGGTATTTTCCCACGGTATTTGGAAAAGTAAAATAAAAAAAGGGGAATTAATGTTCGAAATGTTGTGTGTATTGTAATCCCATAATATGACATTAATGAGAACATTAATCCTTTGACATCAATGAAAATAATTCCAAAACCTTATGGAACTTTTGTTGAAAGTTATTCATGTATTCTTTGAGAGGGATGATGTGTTGTATGATTCTCATGTTCTATGTCTTCAAATCCTCATATGTCCAAGAAAATACATCCTTGTATTTTGCATATATCTGGATAAAATATTTTTTCTCAGATTCTGAGCAACATGTTCCCAAATTGATGTATTGGGGGTTTCATTTGGTACCCAGGTTGAATAATCATGAATCATGGAATATTTGTTCATCTTTATGTCGACTGTTGATCAAAACCTTGTTTGCAGATCAAACAATTTTTCCAAAGTCAATACCTCTTTAGGTACTAGGTTACCTTTGAAGTAATCTGAGACATATTTTCATTTATGTATAGCCTTTTCATGTTCTTCATAATCTATAATGATGTCATTTAAGGTACCTACATCGATGAGGAACTCAATGATGTGTTCATTCTCATTGAATACGCTCCAGTTGGTGATGTTGTCTGATCAAAATCTGGACCAGGGGTCAAATTTTAGCTCAAAAATCAACATTCTCAGAATTGCCTCAAAACGAACAAGAGCGTAGCCCTCATTGTTATGAATCCAACGCAACTCGTTTCGTCTCAAATGGACATCGGGAGCAAGAGATATCGCGATCTGTTCGAATCGTCAAACAGGTAAAAAAAGGGATGCTGACTATGCAGTCCGTACGGATGCTGATGTGGCATGATCGTACGCTGATGTGGCAGAGCTGAGTTGGCAGTTTCAGATTGGCTGACAGTTGGACGAATCATGTTGTGACACGTGGCATGGTTTTGGAAAATTATGAGGTGCCACGTGGCCCAGTTGTGGGCTACCACGTGGCACCATGGCATTGGTTGATTGTTCAAAATTTTATGGAGTCCACCAGACTCGAACCCTGCACTTCCACCATCGAGCACTTTGGCAATGGCCGCCCAACCGGTGTGCCATTCTATGTTCCTTGCTATATGAGTGGGTTATTATTTATTTAAATTTGCACGTATTAATGTTTGGGCGTGGACAGGGCTGGGGCTAAGCCCCAACCCCCGTTCACATGCATATTACCATATAACCACCCGCGCGCATGTTCAAAGCCCTGCGCGTTTAAAGCCCGCGGTTTTGTATTGTTGCATATGACCCTTATCCTTTGAATGCGCGGGGGTTATTCCACCATGCAAACGGTTAAACCAAAATGCGCCGACACTTGTCACATGTTTATACGCATGGAAAATGAACCTTTTTTTATGCACGGGACAAGGTCACATGGACCCATATGCCTAATGGCTTGGCGGTTGGGGGTTTTAGTTCCATTAACGGTTCTATAGTTTAGTTCGTTATGCAGTTATGCATGTGTGCTATGTTTTAGCACGGATTTCGAGCGTGTTCTTGGTTCAAGCACACAGAGGTGCGTTTTGGCGAACCAGAGCCAACAAGCTTGAAGGAAGAGAATGGAAGGAGGCCTATCTTCCTCAATTTTTGGCCGAATGAGGTGTCGTAAAAGCCCAGCTAGGGGTTTTTGGACGTTCTAAATCCATTGGCACTATTTTCATAGCCATTTGAAGACTTCTTTTGTAGGTTTTTAACCATTGAAGTTTCGGGAAGCTCCAGGGAGCTTGAAGCCCTCATTGATTGAGGTCATGTTTTGTTGAGTCCAAGTTTATTTTCTGTGACTGAATAATCATTTTTGGCTAATTTTTATGCTCTGAATACATTGGGATAGGTTTTAGAGGATTTTGAGGACTTTTACAGGTGTTTTTTCCAAAGATAAGCTCAGTGAAGCTTATGGCCACATGTAGAAGAGGTCATGCCCGGATGAGACATGATCTGTTTTCAGAGTTTTATTAGTCATCTTTGGGGTTTTTATGTGTTTTGATCCCAATGGTACAGTCATAATTTCCATTGGAGTTGAGAAGCAGCTTGTAAAAGAACTTTTGATGAATTAATCCTAGAGAGCCAAGTCCATTGATGGAGGCTCAAGGAGATGTAGCCCGGAGAGGGGTGAACTCCTTTATCATGTTGTTCTTGTTGTGAGTTTGATGGTTTATTTGCTGCAAGTTATGTTGCTGTGTTTTTATTTAAAGCACATATTTAACCATTTAAAAGAACAATTTCTCACAGATGAACATTTAAAGGAAGAAGCATGAACTTAACACATAATTTTATCTTGCATATTTTAACACATGAAGCAAGGTCCTGTAAAGTTTATTTTAATGAAGTAGAGGGTGCTTGCATAGCATAACAAGTTAGCCTTCTATTTTTAGATCATTGTCTAGTATTGAGGGCTTGAAAAGTAGTTCAACAAAGAAACCATTTTTCGAAGGAGAAAATATCGAAGCTATGTTAGCTAAAGTGTCAATAGGAGCATCGTTCAAGCGAGGAATATAAGTGATATTGAATGCTTCAAAATTGTCAACTAACTTCCAAACTTCTTGTTGGTAACCTATGGGGATAAACAAATGTTTGTAGTTTTTTACCTTCATAATGATCATCTTCGAGTCACCAAATTTTTTTATGAATTTTTCCTTTAGGTTAATAAATTGTCTTAGACCTTGAATCAAGGCCTCATACTCAACTGTGTTTTTGGTGCACTCAAACTCTAATCGACAAAAATCAGAGTCTTCTGTTTATGAAAGTCAATTAAAATATAATAGGTCCCAACTCCCTCTTGTGACTTAGAGCCATCAAAAAACAAAGTCCACATGTTAGTGTCTAAATGTATGTTATTTGAACTAGTACTAGCTAATTATGTTGTTGTCAATCATTAGAGACAGTTTGAGTGTAATTAAGAGTTTGGATTGTTTGTCTAATTCAAGGGATGATCGCTCAGCTGCATAGCACCCACAATCAGTTTCCAAAAAAATAATTTCCCACAGTTGAATGAGAAAAGTTGACAGGTTCATTTTGAACTTCCAACTTTGAAAGAGAGTGTTTCATGTGGATTTCTCTATCCACCCTGATTTGCTTGGTCCTTCCCTTGTATGACAACCACAAGTGAGACTAGTTAGTCCCAAAGTAACGTTTCCTGTGACCAATCCCTTCGCAGTAGTAAACCATAAGTTTCAAGAATGTAAATAACAACAATGT
>JASDQU010684762.1:32579-48188 GCA_032191745.1 Picea mariana | reverse complement strand
ATCTACTAAAAAATTCTACATGTTATAGTTGTAGATTTCAAAAGTCAATAAAAATGGGGGTCTATGTGATTTCAAATGTGTGCCTATGCTAGTTGCATTAATGTTAGCATTGTGTGTTGTTTTATCCTCTTTTTTATTTTTAGTTTTTAGTTCATTTTGTATGGGTCTATATTGACTTTCACAGGTGGTAGGGGTTCTTTGTTGTAGGTTGCGGAGTGATTTAAAGGTTTTCAAGAGTAAATCCCTCTTTTGAGGCAGGGTATAGATGTCATACATCAAAATTTTGGATTTGGTTTTCTTCATGTCTTATTGACACTATACTTCATGGGATGCATGGATGGAATCTCCAATGAGGTCTTACTACTTTGGGAAAAATTGGAAGAAGTCTTATATTGATGGGAAGTAGTGTTAACTTGAGTTTGAGTGGGGGTGCAAATTTCATGAATGATGGAGTTGGTCTAGTGGGAAGAATAAAAATGGGTATAGGGTGCTTACTTCTTAAACAATAATTCTTTGGAGTAGGTTAGGTGGCCTATATATATCCTAATGATTCCTCTTCTACTACATCATTATGAGAA
Organism: Picea mariana; assembly: GCA_032191745.1. Classification (NCBI taxonomy): domain Eukaryota; kingdom Viridiplantae; phylum Streptophyta; class Pinopsida; order Pinales; family Pinaceae; genus Picea; species Picea mariana. Next base: position 47,610 of record JASDQU010684762.1, on the reverse strand, counting down.
TCCACTACCCATTCCCAAAAGAACATGGCATCTTCTCCAACAATGCCCCCTTCCTCGAAAATTTCCTCAGTCTCATCTTCTTGGGTTGTCTTATTAGAAAGAGATTGTTGATGAAGAATTTGGTTTATAACTAGGGTCATGGAGTTAATCCACTAGGGACAAGTCTTTCCAGAATGATTGGCCTAGTGGTGGGTACAAAAATTGTCCATCCCCACATTATCCATATTAAGATTTATATTTGAGTATTTTGGGGGCTTTGGTTGGTTGTTGACTTTTCTATGGAAATGATTAAATGGTCTTTGATTTGATGTCCCTTACCTGAAGTTATTTTTTAGGTAGACAACTTCATTAGACAATTTCTTGACCACTTTGAGCATGTCTTCCAAATCAATGGGTTCTTTCTCTGTATGAAAATAAAGTTCTACCAAGTCATCTATGGAATCGACCAATACTAATTATGGATTTTGGATACGAATCTTATGGGTCGACCCTCATCTGAGTAACTGAGGTGATAGAGGTATCTCCTGAATCTTCTGAGTGAATATCCAAGTAAGATGACATAAAGCTTAGAATTTTAGTTTAGGGAAACATATAGGTATTCAAGAGATTGATTCGAAATGGATCTAGACTAAAGAGTGGATAAGACTTAGTACTTGCAAAAAAAAATGAAAATAAAAATTCATTATGTAAGCCATGTAAAACAGTGTAAAACAATACAAGTTTACGTGGAATAAGCCAAATAATCATGTAACAAAAAAGTTAAAGAAAAATAATTAAAGATGATCGGGAAAAAAAAATGATATGAGGCTAAGGAATAGGAAGTGAAGAGCCATGGCCGTTGGCCTTCCCTTACCCCCTATCTATCTATATTACTTCACTCTCGGTCATTTCCAAAGGGAGAGCATTGTAAAGTTTCAAATTTGAAGAAAGAAGAATATTGAGCACCATTCACCTGTTTTCCCAATTGGTTTTCTTTGTATCTTAATGAGGGGATGTAGAGTGATTTGTTGCATCTTGTTTTCTTTATTGAGTGTGAAAGTGTATTTGTAATGGTGAATACACATTTCAGCTATTAATACTGACATTTGGATGTATTGGGCATTCTAACAATTTCTTCCTAGCTTCTGGGAATTCTAATCATTTTTCCCTTTCACATAGACATCCCAAAGCTTGTATCCTTGCATTATAACCTAACCATGATTTTACCCATGCCTTTAGGAGTTCATGAGATTGATGGTGAATTTATCTTAATTCCATTGTGACCATGATTCATTATATAGGTGGGTTACCTTATCTACGTTGCAATTAAAATAATTCTACTCACCCTAACACAAGGAGACTTAGTTTCTCCACATTCATTTTGTTTCTCAAATATTTTGGAAACCATAGTGTTAGCACCGAAAGTCGCCCTTCATATTGTAGGAAAGGAAATCCCGATACCCATCAGAGTTTTATGTCACAGGTTGGTTATGAAAAGGTCAAATGGGCATAGTCTCAAGAAATTATCGTCTTAACTCATAAAAATGGACTGTTATGCACAAGCAAGTGAGGTCTTGGTTTAACTTCAGTCTGTAAGTTGTAGTAAGGGTGAGTAGAAGGAAAAATTTGGTGAGGAAATGTAGAGGTCTTCCGAGGACATCGGGTCTTTTAGCAACCCAAAGAGGAAAAATTTAAACACAAGAACTTCTCAAATTTAAATCTCAAGGAAACTGAAAGGAATTACAACAACATTATAATCAAACATTCATCATAACGCAGTCACAATAATTCATGTGAATCAGTCAATAATGAACTCTTTCAGCATCAGAGGGAAACAAGAGGGAGAAAGAAAGTTGACTGTCATTAAACAAGAAATCTCAAATACATATACATAATCAGAGAACTAGAGTGTTCATTAAAACTTTACAATTCAGGAGATCTTCTCTACCATCCCCTTTTAAAAAATATAAAAACTAAGTATATATACTCAAATCAACTCACCCCCCTACAGAAGTGCGCTCTGGTAACTGTATTCAAGGCTTGGCGTTTGCATCTTCCTCTATCAGACCACACTTGCACTCTTCTGTCAGACGCGATCTCAGATCGATATGGGCTTTGCAAGAGAATCCGTTGACAGGGGGACCTTGGGATGATAGTCTGCCTCCACGACCACTTTTTCCATGCTTTCCATTTACGGGGTGAAACGAGGTTTCAACTACCTCCCCTCATTTCCATTAACTTCTTTCATTTGGATCAGGGTGCAGCCTGACACCCAGGAAGGCTTTAGGCGATGCCCATGACTTCCTCAAAATGACCTCGGTGCCTCGGGCCATGCTGATTTCCTTCTGCATTCAACACAGGAGCTCTCGACCTTTGGCGCAACTCCCCTCTATCACTCCAATCTTGCATGTGACTTCATGCCACGACCTGGAGCTTCCATCCAAAGGTGCTGTCGGGACTTTGCCTTTTGGGATTTTTCACTCCAACTTGATTCCAACATCGCGATGCCCAAAATCGTGAAATGATCTGTGAGATCGATGGTCGGTTTGCTTCAAAATAGATGACCACGATCCTTTCCCCATTCAACTCGAAACGTTGGCTATGTGATGAGCGTTGGCCCCTCTTTCTGGACCACCTTCCCATGTGATCCCGTGATAATACCACGGGCCCTATTGTCAAGCATTTCGTGATTTCGAGTTTTGGGGGTCTCACACCATGTTCTACTTTCAAAACCCGATCTGTGAAAATGTGATCCTGCTGATCTGGTGCCACGCATCCCCTTAATTGGAATGGATCAAATTTAAAATCATCAGATTTTTGGGTCTCAGGATTTCGGGCTATGGATGTACCTTTACGATGAGAACCATGAACTCCTGATTCCCAATCCTCTAAAAATTGCCAATGTCAGATCAACGACCCTCGGCTCTTCACGATCAGATGGCCTGGATCATTTCACGACTTAGTGCTATGTGGGCTTCAAGACTCCGCCCTCCTACTTTCCCGAATCGTGAAATCATAAAACGATGATCCAATGGTCCAGATCACTTCTTTGATTAACGACTGCGATCCTCTCTCAATTTCACGTTTAGCGAGATCTGATGGCTTTTCTCCTTGACCGCTCCATCTCGCGAAATTGCTAAAAAATGCTCCTTTCCCACTCGCCTGATTTGAGACCACATTAAATATGTTCAGTCCTCCAATCTGTGCAGTCCTTGGAGTGCTAAATGAGGTTTCTAAAGAGCCTATATCCATGAGATCTGTGTTTTGTGCCTCTTCCTCCATCTTGTTTTTTCAATATTTATTCTTCTTCTTTTCTAAGTTTGTCTTCCTACTCATTTTTTAATATCTCTTGTTCTTCTTCCATCTTATTTATCTCTTTTTCCTCCTGTATTTTCTTTTCTTCCTCTTATTTAAGCCTTAGAGATTTATACTTTTCCTTTTTTCCCCCTCTTTTGCTTGTTGAAGCATCAATGCTTCAATCTCTTTTTTCGACCTTTTCTTTTTCACTACTTAATTATCTGTAACTTCCTTCTCCAATGTTTTTATTTCTAAGTGCCCCCTTTCTAGAATTTATTTTCTTTCCTTAGATCCCTTTCCCATCACGAAAATAGCCCCATCTAATGAAACACATATTTGATATAGATCCTCTTCCTACTACACCTCATTCTCATAGGGCCATCTATACTTGCATTCTTTGCAATGTTGGCTAACGACACTCAAAGGGTCATGTTGTTAGAATATCTCCTCCTAAAATGGTAGGTAGCCAAGGTTTCTTCTTCTACCACTTCTTCCTTGATGTCCTAGAGACTATAGGATCCTAAATAAGATGATAGTGAAGGAAATAGATCTTTCTCGTCTCATGTCAAAGCCGCTCGAACTCCATGTACAAGCATCTGATATGAAATTTTCTAGAGGGAAAATCCATTAAACTTGGGGAGTAGAGTGTTATGATTGATCCATAAATCCTTAGATACAATTTATTCCTTTTAAATATATACATATGACATCTAAATTGATTCATAATTAATTCCTGATCGTATTGAGGTGATTTGCAAAAAAATGATGATGTGATTCTTATCCAAAAGCTCATAAACGGATGATTAATTTGCAAATTATTAAGATGAAACAACATAAAATAAAAGAAATCAATTTACATATATGGATGACATAATTCACTTCATATTAAAGTCCTCTTATATAGTAATACTGTTCTCCATCATCTCAAAATACCAAATTACATTACAATATGGGCTTACAAAAAGCCAATTTAATGGAATCTCTTTAATTCTGCTACTCAAAACAAGAAAATGAGTTCACCATTATAATCCTTGTGAAAATATGAGAAATTTGAGTATAAAGAAGACCAAATTCCAAACTATCTCAATTTTACCCTCTTTACACGCCAAACAATGCCCTATGGTGTGCATTAATGGAAATCTAGACTAAGACTTTTACAAATGTCCTTTGATCATAAAATACACCTCAAATTCATACTCCTCATGAAAAATCATGAAAACTGAGTCTAAGTTTCCTAGGTGCAGTGTATATACCTCGTGGCATGCATATCGAGACACACCACACTTGGCCTTTTCTTAGCATGAAAATCTAGATGTCCATACAATACCTCCTCCTCGGGGTCTATGCCATCTCGATATCCATGCCTCCCCTCGGTTTGTGTGCATAGACATGAAAAACATGCACAATATATAGGTTGCGAGACTTAACTCCTTGTCCGAGTTCATATGAAATAATATTTAAGAAGTGGTTGGGGAATCTCATAATAACAAGCCTCATTGGCATATTGGTTAAGGCATTGACAAAATATATGGGAGGTCGGGGGTTCGAGCCCCACCGATGTCCGGTCATTCCAGTGGTTTTTTGTTACATGGTTACAAACCATATGATATAAATAGTATTTGACATGGACTATTGTTAACTCCCCACATGATTAAGGTTATGGTCACATATATTACATACAACAGAGGATCAAGGGCTTAGGCCTATTATTGCGCAATTTGTACTTTCCCAAAAGGTAAAGGCAAGTGAACAATAAATTGGTGTAACAAGAGGTTGTCCTATCATTGTCACCTAAACAAGCCACCTCTTTCTCTTTAGGGGTAGTACACTAGGGGGGACGTCCTCGGTGACCTGGGGGTTTGTGAAGGCTAAGGTAATAGTATCAAGAAAATCCCACCCCTCTCACAGGTCTCTCTGATCAAAACGTCCCAAAGGTTTTAATAATATGAAGCAAAGTATTACTTAAGTGTACCTGCCCAGAACAAGACAACAAGAAAAACACTATTTGCAAGTACCAATTGTTGTTAGTGCTTCATTAAATCATTGACTTTGAGTAAAAGCATAAGCTGATACAAAAGATGAAGCAACATAAATATTATAACAACAATGTATATATAGTAATAGATTCACAATTATGCCTCAATAAAGATTCAATAATGACCAAAAAAGATAACCTGAAATTGGCAGCATGCTAGTATTTGTCAGAAGCATTGAAGGCAATGTGAAATCAACTTTAACACTTTCTTTTAAGATGGTTTTGCTGCTGTCATAGATGGTTGTAGCTATATTTTGCAACAACAACAAGATAGTTAGCAAGTTAGTCTAATCTAAGGTTGGAAACGGTTAGCAAAGATATTGAAGTAGATGGTTTAAAGGTTTATTTAGTCAATCAATCACTTGTAAGGTATGAACTAGTGCCTTTAGGGTAAATGGAGTCACTTTTGCAGTGAAAATTCTCAATGGAAACAAATGATAATGGGTGAAATAAAGACAAGAGGGAGGATGGATGAGGTGTTAGTAACCTAAGGCATCAACCATCCAAAAGTCGTAGGTAACCCTAGGCCCTAGCGATTTTCCTTCTTCTTTAGGTCAAGATTGAAATAAAATAAGAAAGCTTAATGAAACAATAGTACTAGAGTTCTACTAAGGTAGGTCTCTAGTGTATCCTTCAAGGGAGGTGTATTCTATCAAAATCAAGTAGGTGAAGAGTTATTAAGAGAAGGACAATAACATGTGCTTTCCCCCTAGGGTTTCACACTAGAAATTTCATAATATTATAAATGAGCAAGTAAAATATACCATAACCATTCAAAACAAAGAAGTATTGCAGATTTCTACTTACTTCACCAAGAATAATCTAGTCACAAGTGCTAGTTGAAGACTTTCCACCATGAAAATGCAAAAATATACCAATAAAAGCTCCCTCCAAGAGTTTCACACCACTTAGTTTAGCCAATGAGCCTTAAAAGAGGAAGAATTTCAGACCTCACACTTGTGTGAGTGAACCATGATCAATAAAAATGAGAGTTTGATCTCTTATTTATACAATACAAATGACCTTTAATTACATTTTATGTAAAAAAAGGTCGACATGGCCAGTTTACATCAAAAATCTAGTTTTACATAAAATTGACAATAAAAACCCTAATTTTATCTTTTTAGAGTGACGTCATGCCCTTCCTAGGGTGAGGTTGGGCCCCATATTGGAATGCTAGGCCTCCAAAGTGAAACATTGGGGCTCAAAAACCCTCAAGAACTGCCACACGTGCCAACCAAAGCCACCCTCGTGCCTAAAACCCCAATTGGATGATGTCAAGGCTCAAAATGATGATGTCATGGGCCTTCAAGGGCCAACGTCATGGTGGGAGGGAAAGACCCCCTGGGTCCAAGCCTGCCAAAGTTCCTTTGGTGGAACATCCTCCCTTTTCTCTGGTGTAAGCCTTTGATATCTCTCTACCCCTGGCTGGGATCTCAACATCGATCTGGTGGGATTTTATCCCTATGGAGGTCAAAGCTAATCATCTCCCCATATGTACCTATCCGTCGAGCATGTTCCTGCAATAGCAAAAAGTACGCCCTCCATGGTCTCATAAGTCACAGGGATCATAGCAATGTCAATCACTTCTAATAATCAAGTTATCGAAACATGTGCATTAAACCTGCCTTTTCCCAGAAAAGTGCTCAAAGATGTTATTATATTTAACAAGTCAGGTTTGGAGAGGGTTTCAGGATGTCCTATTGGGATAATTTTCCTTAGGTGTGGGGTGTTTCTAGGTGAAGACTAATCTAGGCCATGTAAATCCATGAGATGGTGTAGGGGATGTTTGGGCAAGGGGTGCAGTGATAACATGGAAATGTAGGTCTTACCTATGGGTGCCTCTATAGAGGGTGAGCTGCACCTTGTCATGGATTCAATTGTTTCCTATCCCATTCAATGCATTTTTACTCTTTGTCTTATTGCTTTTTCTTTCAAGAGAATAGTTGGAGGACACTACCCTGGCGTGGTGACTAGTGGTGACAACGTTACCCAAAAGAATTTCACGAAGATGAGAAGGTTGGATCGTGATCAAACCCCCTTTCTCTTAGCTATGCCACTAAGAAACACTACCCTAGCATGGTGACCAAATGAATAGTAGTGTCATATCGCTACATGCCAATGGACCTAATAGGCTAGCTCATGATGAGACCCCCTATCCACCAACTAGGTCTTGAATTTTATTTTATTTTATGGGTCCCCGCTTTTTCTTGCTGAGAAGCTTTCTATTTCTTTCTTGGGGACCCCTAAGTGAAGCATCTCAATGTTTGATCTTGGATTTTATCTTTTTCCAACTACGTTTACCCTCTGGGCCTTTATCCCCTTTTTCCCACAAGGCAAGGTACAACCCTTATTTGCTTGGAAAACCCAATGCCTAAACCAATGTAGGGGATAAATGAGAGGGAAAATGATGAAAAGTGATAAGTATGGAAGGAATGGATGATGACCTTTCATAGACCCACCCAGTGGCAACTCATCCCTAAGGGAACCAACTTTCTAGGGCACTCTGTAACCCCCCCATTTATGGGAAACTTAAAAGGAATAATGTCCAAGAAAACATCATGAAGCAAAAGAGAATTAAATGCACATATTATTTTTTTTTTAGAATCAGAGTGACACATAACATGATAACCAGAATCATTACCTGATGGAGCAAGACCCACTGCTACTTCAGAACCAGGCCGATGGGATGGATGTTGCTGTTGTTGATAGATGGGAGGTGTTGAAGAAAGGATGGGCCCTCCAGGGCCAAGGTCAAGTCAATATGGCTCTTGTTACTCCATGTCTAGGACATGTGGGCCTTGAGACATAATCTCCTTAGTTATCCCTAGGATAGGGGATAACATCTGGCTCCAACTCAGGGACATGTGCTCACCATAGAGCGCGTGAGAACCTCAACATCTCTAGTATGATGTGTGACCTACTATATCTCAACAAAATGATCAGTAATCTCTCTGGGTGGTGATATCACCCCTGGATCATATATGATAAAATGAAATACAAGTAAGGAATCATATATACAAATGGAAATACAACTAATCTAGCATGAAATGTAGATGATATATACAATGAATGAAAAATTCCTACCTACTTACATGTACTTACCTGTCATGCTACTTGTGGGTAGTAATGCTTGATATGTATAGCGTTCACAAGTAGCTTCAAAAGTTCCCCTTATAGGGTTCCCAAATTGAACGAGTTAGTTCCTATGAGACTCATGATCCTATAGGGGCTTGTCCATAGTCCATCCAACTTCTTGTGCATACCAGGTTTCTCCCTTCTTTTGTCCCATAACAATACTAAGTCTCCTTCGGTGAAATCCCTTTCCTTTTCCTTGTGATAAAATATGTTCTTGACTTTCTCCTGGTTTCTTTCCATTTGGCTTAGGGAAACCCTCCTAGAGTCATCCAATTCTACTAACTGATTAATTCTCCCTTGGATTGGTTCTCCCTCAGTGGTGTATTGTTGAGCAAAATGGAGGATAGGAATTTGGAGATTCATAGGAATTTTGACTTCTAACCCATATACTAGTTCAAACGGGGTCTTTCCTGTTGAGGTCTTTGTTGTTATTCGATCTGCCCACAAGGCATACTTAATTTTTCTGTCCCAAGACCTATTGTTCTCTCCCACAACCTTCTTGATGATGTTCATAAGGTTCTTATTGCTTGACTCTGCCAACCCGTTCTCTTCTAGGTAATAGTTTGAGGAGTGAGATAGAACAGTGCCATATTTGAAACAAAATTCTGCTAATGTAAGAGAGATGAAGGATTTGGCATTGTCAGTGGTAATCTTGGATGGGACCCCAAATCTTGTTATGATTCTTTCCTCCAAAAAGTTCATGACTACTTCCTCAGTGGATTTTTTTGTGGGAATAGATTCTACCCACTTGGTAAAACAATATGTGGCTATCAAAATCCATCGGTAACCGTTACTTGAATTGTCTTTAAACTCCCCAATAAATTCTAATCCCCCCTTTTGAAAATGAGCTTCTACTACCATAGGTTTCAATGGTTGTGCTGGGAGCTTTTGTTTACCAGTAAAGTACTGGCAAGGGTGGCATGATCGAAAATTTCAGTGAGTATCAATGAACAATGTTGGACAAGAATATTCAACTCTTAATATCTTGTGTGCGGTAGTACGCGTAGAGAAGTGTCCACCACAATGCCCGTAGTGTAATTATTTCAACAATTTATTGGCTTCTTCTTGGTTCACACACCTAAGGAGAACTCCATCTGGGTCCTTCCAACCAAGACCATTCTCAGTCAAACAATACTTCATAGCTTTAAGTCTCATGGCCCTTCTTTTATAGTCTACTTGATGGTCTGGGCACGATAAATTATTAAGGTAATATATTATGTTGGAATACCATTCATCATGTTCCAACTCACTTATTACCATGTTTATTTGTTCGATTTCTCCCATCTATATGGCCTCTTGGTTTCTTTCAGTCAACATTTGGGCTAAACCTTGTCCCTTCACAATCTTAGTGGGCTTTATTTATAAATCATACTCTTGGATCTTGGAAACCCACTTACCCCTAGTACCCATACAATCTTGTTGTGATAAGGAATCTTTCACTGTTGGGTAACGAACATAAGCCTTAATATTATTATAACCCGTGTAGTTTCTAAATTGCTTAAGGGATTTTACTAAAGCATAAGCATGTTTCTCAGTAATTGAATAGTTCAATTCTAAATCCCTAAGGACTTTACTCATGAAATAAATGGGGTGTTCATGGTCGTCAACATCTTTCTGCAACAAGACCCCTGCAATAGTGTCTTGAGAGGCAAAAGAGAGTATTATGAAATCCCGTGAATAATCAGGAATAGCAAGAACTAGGGCTTGGGAGATGACATCTTTTATGTTTTCAAAGGATTTAATGGCCTTGTCATCCCACCTAAATATCGTGTACTTTTTTAGTAATGCACTTGTGGGTTTTATTCTTTCGGCAAAGTTTGGGACAAATATTTGAATGAAGTTTATTTTTCCGAAAAAAGATTGTAGAGATTTTTTGTTAGCTGGGTGGCGTACATCCTTGATATATTGGATCCTTTATAGGTCTATAGAAATTCCCCCTTCTGAGGCTATGTGTCCCAATATTTTCCCCTTATCTATCCCAAAATCCGAATTCTTAGGGTTCAAGGAGATACCATAATTTCTACATCTTTCAAAGACAATTATGAGGTGTGAGATGTGGTCTCTTCTTTCTTTTGATATGACTGTGAGCTCATCTTGGTAAATTTCTATGATTTCCTGAATGAGATCCCTAAAAGAAAATTCTATTGCTCTTTGAAATTTTGCACCCACATTCATAAGGATGAAAGGCATTCTTAAGTACATGAATGTTCCCCATGGTGTGGTAAATGTCGTTTTAAGTTGGTATTCTCTTTTGAGTAACACTTGGTTGTATCCAGAAAATCCATCTAGAATGGACATCATGCCCACCCCTGTAACCCTTTGTAACAAATGTTCCATGTTTGGGAGGGGGTAGTTGTCTTTAAAAAATAACTGGTTAAGGTTTCAGAAATCGACACACAAGAGAATGTCACCACTTTTCTTTTGGACAACTACCAAATTTGACATCCATGATGAATATCTAATGGAAGCTATGATACCAACATTGACCATCTTTTGGAGTTCCTTTTGTATCTGGTTTTCCAACTTCGAGTTAATATGTCTTATCTTTTGTTGGAAAGGTTTGGCTCCTTTTGTCAAAGGTATGGCATGTTGGATGACATCACCCCTATAAGCTTTCAACTCATCATAATTCCAAGCAAAAGTATCTTTGAATTCTCTTATGAGGTCTAGTATCTCAATTCTCTCCTTTTCAGTAGCACCTTTCCCTATTTTGACCATTCTTGGGTCCATCTCAGTGCCGATGTTGAATTCTAAGGCTTAATTTGTTTGTTTCTTGGGGTTTTTTCCTTTGTAAACATCATGTCTAACAAATATGTGTTCTAAAGGGACACATCCTTTTGGAAAAGTGTTATTTTGCAGGTTTACTACATCCAGGTCCATGGAATCAACTAGGAATTTTACTTGTGAATTGGTGAATTCTCTATTGTTTTCCATGAACCTAAGGATTTGATCATCATCTTCAAATACTTGCCAATGTTCCAAGTTATCAGGGATTGACAATCTAAAAAAGACTTCCATATTTCACAGGTTTTGGAGGGGACCATCATAAGGTTGTAAGGTGGATGTTGAGACAACCAAGGCATCTGCCACATAGTTTTCTTATGAGGAAACTTCTTTGATTGACACTATCTCAAAGGATTTGGCAATGGATCTTGCGAAATCACGATACCTTTTCAATATTTCATTCTTGGCAGTGAAGTCTAACAACACTTGTGATAATATTATGTCTAAATATCCTATAACCTTCAAGTGCGTGACACCTTTGTTGATTGCTAAGTTAAGGCCTATAATCAAAGATTCATATTCGACAATGTTGTTTGTACAATGATATTCAATTCTATATGAGTAATAAAAAGTTTTCTTGGATGGGGCTATCAGGACAATACCTGATCCTGAACCAGAACTTGAATGAGCACCATCAAATTCCAAAGTCCATATTCCCCCAGGTGTTTGGGTAAACTCATCCTCTGAATTTTCCCCTTGGATAAACCAACTTTCAATCCCATTTTTTACACAAAGGAGCTGATTATCAGGTTCCTCAGGAGTTTCAATAAGGCATCCCGTGATGGGTTCTTTGTGAAGGGTAAATAATCCTCCTTAGGGGTGAGATATGATAGCTTTGGATCCTTGGTCTTGGACGCTTCCAGTCAAGTTTTCTATCAGGTCCTTAGGGAGTAGGATTCCCCAGTTGCTTAAAGTGTCTATCACTATCACATTAATGGTGAAAGGGGCATCAGGGAAAGCATGGCAGGAAACACTTAGGTTCTTAATGATGCCTCATGTAAAACCACCTTGTGTGTTTGGTTGTGATATACTTAGGCCTAGCTGGTGCATAACCCTTTCGGTCATAATTTTTCTAGGGGTATCTGGGTCAAACACACAATTATGAAGAAAGAAATCATTGATTTGGAGGGTAACATAAAAAGGTGCAGGTTCTCCATATTTTGTTCCCATGTTCCCAACTTGGTAGATAACAGGGAAATCCTCTTCAAAATTGTCTTCCTCATAGATTTTTGAAAGCGAGTACTCAATGTATTCAACCTCGGGGTTTCTAAATGTATCTTGAGTGGGTTTCAAATCCTCAGGAGGTTCATTTTGTTGAGAGAAAAAGGAAGCATCTTTCATGTTTGAGAAACATGTGCTCCATTTTCTAGGGAAAGCACTATATTCTACCTCTAGGATCTCTGGGAGGTTATATTTCAACTCTACCATGCTCTCCCCATTTGGTTCCAGATGTCATTATCGTTCAAGAGGTTGACCTAATGGATGGAATTGTTGAACCTAAGGTTCTCCTCAATTTGGCAAGCAACCTCTTGTGCCTTTTCCAGGCTTGTAGGTGATCGATCCTTGAGGGTAAATTTTAAAGTTCCTTCTAGGGAGTTTAGGTAATGCTAGAGAATAACAATATTTGGGAGAAAATTTGGTGGAAGTTTTCTAATGAGAGTGTTGAACCTATCATTGAATTCCCTAATGTCTTCGTTGGTCTGTTTCCAAACTTCAAGGTATTGAGAATAAAAGGAGGCCATGCTTTCTTCTTTACCCCATCTCTTCATGAAAGCCTGTTTCAAATCTTCAGGGGTTTTGAGGCTTCCAATACGGAGATTATCAATCCATATTCTAGCACTCTCGGTGAGTGAATTCAAGACAATTATCATAAACGTGTCAGGGTGTTCCTGTCCTGGTTGATGAAATTCATACCCCTCACAAAATTTGGTCTAATGTGAGTTTCCATAATATCCCACTTCTCTCGATAATTTAGGTATCCAGGAATCATCATTTTTCGAGAGATCATGTAATCCACCTTGGGTGTTAGCTAAGTCCAAAGGGCCAAAAAGTTCCTCGGGAGACCATTTAGGAGGGGCCATGGGGGAAATAGGAACTACAAGAGAAGAAAGTGTGTACTGACATTTTCTATGGGTCGTCATTTGTGGAGTCGTCAGACAATATTCTTGAGATTATCGAAAGGGATGAGGGGATCATCCTCAGTGGAGTCGCTAGGTAAGATTTGTAAAGTAAAGGCTTTTGAGGAAAGGCTTACCGAAAAGTGTCGTCTTTGAGGAGAATTGACTCAGTGTTACCTGACAACGACGCCAAAATGTTATCGTGCAATCTGTACTTTCCCAAAAGCCAAAGGAAAGTGAACAATAAATAGGTGTAACATGAGGTTGTCCTATCACCGTCACCTAAACAAGACACCTCTTTCTCTTTAGGGGTATTACCCCAGGGGAGACGTCCTCGATGACCTGGGGGTTTGAGAAGGCTAAGGTAATCATATCAAGAAAATCCCACCCCTCTCATGGGTCACTCTAATCATAAATTCCCAAAGGTTTTAATAAGATGAAGCAAAGTATTACTTAAGTGTACCTGCCCAGAACAAGACAACAAGAAAAACACTATTCACAGGTACCAATTGATGTTAGTGCTTCATAAAACCATTGACTTTGAATAAAAGCATAAGATGATACAAATATGAAGAAACGGAATTATTTATAACAACAATATATATATAGTAATAGCTTCACAATTATGCCTTAATAAAGCTTCACTAATAACCAAAAAAGATAACCTAAAATTGGCAGAATGCTAGTATTTGTCAGAAGCAACGAAGACAATGTGAAATCAGATTTAGCACTTGATTTTAAGATGTTTTTTCTATTGTCATAGATGGTTGTAGAAATATTTTTCAACAACAACAAGATATTTAGCAAGTTAGTCATATCTAAGGTTAGAAATGGTTAGCAAAGATCTTGAAGTAGATGGTTTAAAGGTTGCTTTAGTCAATCAATCACTTGTAAGGTATGAACTAGTGCCTTTAGGGTAAATGGAGTCACTTTTGCAGAGAAAATTCTTAGGGGAAACAAATGATAATGGGTGAAATAAAGAAAAGAGGGAGGATGGTTGATGTGTTAGTAGCCTAAGGCCTCAATCATCCAAAACCCTAGAAAGAAAAAGTTATTAGGAAGTAGGTAACCCTAGGCCCTAGCGATTTTCAATCTTCTTTAGGTCAAGCTTGAAATAAAATATGAAATATTAATGAAGCAATAGTACTAGAGTGCTACTAAGGTATGGTTCTAGTGTATCCTTCAAGGGAGGTCTCTTCTAGCAAAATCAAGTAGGTGAAGAGTTATTAAGAGAAGGATAATAACATGTGCTTTTCTCCTCGGGCTTCACACTAGCAATTTTATAATATTATAAATGAGCAAGTAAAATATACCATAACCATTCAAAAAAAATAAGGATTGCAGATTTCTACTTACTTCACCAAGAATAATCTAGTCACAAGCCCTAGTTGAAGACTTTCCACGATGAAAATTAAAAAATACACCAATAAAAGCTCCCTCCAAGAGTTGTGCACCACTTAGTTCAGACAATGAGCCTTAAAAGAGGCCGAATTTCAGACCTCACACTTGTGTGAGTGAAATATGATCAATAAAAATGAGAGTTTTATCTCTTATTTATACAATACAAATGACCTTTAATTACATTTTAGGTCAAAAAAGGTCGACATGGCCAGTTTACATCAAAAATCCAGTTTTACATAAAATTGACAATAAAAACCCTAATTTTATATTTTTAGGGTGA
>JASDQU010684761.1:29795-45051 GCA_032191745.1 Picea mariana | reverse complement strand
CTCTAGCGATATGCAGAGTGAGTGATAGCAGAGAGGAAGGAGAATAACCTTTGCTCCTGGTCATGGGTAAACAGAGACGCAGTCTCAAAGCATCATGGTCTCAGCTCGGGGGTGGCTAGTGGTAAATCCGTTGGGAGTCGCTGAGCCTACGGTTGGGTGGAAACGAGCACTCCTCTCAGCGGTTGCATAACCTCTGGTGTTGCTTTATGATAAGTGTTTTGCCTTTGGCATCTTGAAATATATGTATTCTGATAATTATGCTCATAAGCTATGAAATTGTGAATGATTTCATTGTAAGAATGTCTGCATTGTGTTTTGATCAATACTGGTAGATGCATGTTTATAATGGAAAGACTACGTATGGCTTATGTCTTCATAAATCGCTATTTATATGCTTACTGACCTAATTCAGACTGCATGTTTGATTCGTGGGAGAAAGGTACCCTTCTTTGCCTCAGATAGTACCCTAGGTAAAAACCTCCCCATAGAGATACCCTCCTTGAAAAGCCCAGCAAGAACCGGGAAAGAGAATGTGAAGGCATAAGGCCTTAGTAACCCTGCACGAGGAGGAACGATCCTCTTGAAATCTTGAGATGGCAGCATAAGGATGAAGTATCAAATCGATGGATGAGATCCCGTCGGGAGATCTGTGGTCATTCATGACCGTTAGATCGGAGGAAGAAGATGGAGTGTTAAGTGCCTTATCCATGATAAGTATCAAGTCAACGGACGAGATCCCGTCGGGAGATCTTTGGTCACTCATGACCCTCAGATCGGAGGAAGAAGATGGAGTGTTAAGTGCCTTATCTCTGATAAGTATCGAGTCGACGGACGAGATCCCGTTGGGAGATCTGTGGTCACTCACGACCGTCAGATCGGAAGAAGAAGCTGGAAGGTTAAGTACCTTAACCATAAATATGTGTTGATCGACGGACGAGATTCCATCGGGAAATCTACGGTCACACATGACCGTTAGATTGGTAGGAGAAAGTAGGGTGTTAAACGCCTTACCACTTGATTTTTCTGTGTCTTCGTGGGTAGCGAGGAAATCGAGACCGTAGATCCCCAAGGTCCATGGGAGTATCTGGACTGTCGATTTTTCTATGTCTAGGGAGTCGTGGAAGAATGAACAGGTAGGAACCAATATGAGCCGTCAGATCTCGATTGGAAAACCCGACAACCGTTGGATCTGTTAGGAGTTACCCATGGGTTAAACCCTCAGTGAATAGGGGCGAAAGCCCCGGGATAGATCTGAACCGTTTGAATGACGGAGGACACGTGTCGTGAGATTTCCCATTTCGAGGAATCAGGAATCGCGAACTTGGAAGTCCTGGTGACGAGAGTTCAGGATTTTCCATGGTGAAAACCCCAGAATAGATCTGAACCGTCCGAATGACGGAGGACACGTGTCGTGAGATTTCCCATTTCGGGAAATCGGGAATCGCGAACTCGGGAGTCCTGGTGACAAGGGTTTGGGAATTTCTAGGGTGGAAACCTTGGGATAGATTTGGGTCGCTCGATCTCGGAAGGCCACGTGTCATCAGATTACTCATTTTGGGAAATCGGGGATCGGGGATTCGGGAGTCACGTGGACAAGAGGTCGGGCTCTCGCCTTGATAAATCCCAACGGAATTAAAACTGTGGTCATATGAGAAGAGGTCATATCGATCAAGGCATAGCCCAGGGGGGGGGGCTAATTTCCAAACGAGGCATATTCGACACTTCAGCATTTCGGTACTCGGGACACTGAGGGGCATGCTTCCCTATGCCAACAAATCCTGAAATTAAGACTTGCAAACCCCTGCCTGTTAGTTTGAAGGTTAAGTATCGATCAACGGATGAGATCCTTTTGGAGGATCTAGGGTTTGGGATGACCGTCAGATGTGGAGAAGAGACGTCAACTTTAAGCCGGGGCGCGAATACGCCTTAGGGTAAGCAGCGAGCAGATCTGAACTGCTAGAGTCCACCTGCCCAGATCTAGGGCTGAGGTTTCATTCCGGAGCCCCCTTGCTGTTTTTCCTTTAGCGGTTGGGGGGGGGTCCAGAATCAGATGTGCAACTCTCGAATGGTTGAGATTAATTCACCTTGATCAACAATGCTCAGGTGAATTCCGGACCCCCCTTGCCATTCTGCCTTTAATGGGGGGGGGGTCCGGAATAGTGTGGCGTGTGAAGTGGGGCCCCCTCCTGTCCTGTCGACTACTGTGTCGCATTTCCCCCTCTGCCACCTATACTCCACTTAACCGTGCAACGGGGCCTGTTCTCATTGGCTGTTCGCTAGCCCTGTTGGGATTCATCCCTATTGGCCGTTCACTAGCTCTGTCGGGGTTCGGTGGTTGCAGAGTCAAACGATTCGACACCCCTGTAGCGCCGAGGCATGGAATACAAAGAGGCACCGTGATTATTTGAACTATGACCATGACCCCTGATCACATGGGAACAAAGAGAGAGAAATAGCTAGCTTGCGCTAGGCCTCCGTAGGTAATTCGGGGGCTCTGATTCAACAAAAATCAACGAAAAAAATTTGATTGAGTTAGTGGGTATGTGACAATGTAGTGTTGCCTATAAACCTAGCACTTCCTGTAATGAAACTATGGAAAGAAGAGAAGGAAGAATCAAATCCTGTCACAAGAAGGATAAATCAACTGATCAAAGTCTAGCAGCACAGGGCAGAAGTGGATGAAAGGCTATAGAAATACCAGGATGACATGAAAGTGTTATTCGATCGTAAATCCAAAGACAAAAATTTTCTCCCCGGAGATTTGGTTTTGAAATGGGATGCTAGAAAGGAGGATTTAGGAAAAAATGGTAAATTTGATCACATTTGGTACAGACCATTCAAGGTTGCATCTCCTGAAGGAAAGAACTCATTTCTGCTAGAAAATTTGGATGGTAAAATATTGAACGCCCCCGTCAATAGGCGTTTTTTAAAACGTTATATGGAATAATTGATTTCCAGAATTCCCACTGTATATACCGTTTTGTTTAGTCTTTTATTTCAATAATTTTCTTTTCTAAGTCTACTTTCATTCTGTAAATAAAGAAAAATAAAATAAAATAGGTTTATGTCTCTTTTAGAAATAAGGATACAAAGTTCTTAAGGTATCCAATTCCTTAAAACCCTGATACGTTTCGTATTGTTCTTTCAGAGGATTCTGGCTGACAGCCCAACAAGTAAAAGCAACAAACAGACAGCCTGAAAGCAGAAGATAAATTTGCCAAAAATAGGTGATAGATAAGATTTTCTGTTATTTTAAAAAGAAGAACGAAAATGGTAAGGCAAAGGTGTGAGTCCCAACAAAGTCTATTTTATGAAAACAAAGATTTTGTGTCAAAAAGTGCGTTGATTATCTCATAAGTTGACAGGTCAATAAAAAAGTATTTTCAAAATCTAGGCCTTAAGGGTTTCATTTAGAACAAGATAGGAGGTAAAAAAAGTAAAAATCTTTAAGAGAAAGTTCCAAGAGTTGGGTTCAATTTATGACTTCTGTTTTTCAACTTCTAGTTCATTCTATGTCTCCTCTTTCTACCCTCAGTTCTGAATCAAGCTCCTTTTTCGGGTTTCTCATTGAGGGAGAAGAGATTACGTCTTAACTTTTGAAATTGAAAAACAGTTCTTAATCGGTAAGACCAGTTCTCATATTTCTTACTCTCCGATTAAACATGGTTATGCTTAGGCCGATCCTGAATCTCTTAGGTATCTTAAAATTTTTTCTAAGGATTTAAGCTTGCTCAAAGGAAGACCCCTAAAATTAATCTTCCCCTTTTTCTCTGCAGACTAAGGTGTTTTGAAAGTTGAGAAAAGGTTGGTCTAGAGTAATCAAAACAGGTTGACAAACTTTCATTGCAATTTTTACACAGATACCACCCCTGGTATATTAAGTATCACTGATTTCCCTCACTTCATATTCATAAAATAAATATAAGACAGATGGTGAAAGAAAATTCATATTTGATTGCCCCCATCTAGTCCAAAAGACGATGAAAGGAAATTCTTTTAAATGATTTCCCTCGTATAGTATCAAAAGACAGATAACTTCACCGGGGTACTGAACAGGCTCGCTGGCAGTGAAGCAATATCTAAAGTTAAAAGTATAATTAACATTCGAAGCAGTGAAAGGAAATTCAGTAAAAAGGGACGAATAACTTCACCAGGGTACTGAACAGGCTCCCTGGCAGTGAAGCAATATCTGAGGTATCTGTAAGGTTGTCATACTTAAATACCACTCAACTCTAGCTACTAGTTTTTTTGAAACTGGATCTGCATCCCAAGTCTAGACAGGGCTCCCTAATTAAAAATATGAATTTTTCTTCGTTTGATGCAAGCCGAAAGCCACAAAATCTGTTGAATTTCCTAAGATTGTTTTGACCATCTTAATGCTAACTTAATTTTAGTAATGAGAAGGAGAAGATCATGAATGAGACTACAACTGAGTTTACAACAAATGAGAACCTTGAAAAGATTTTCAAAAGTAATAATGAAATCTCCTTTTTCCTCTGTATCCCCTTCCTTAGCAATAGCCGACTGGTTTATTGACGAGAATTTTTCCTACATAAGGGTTTATGGTTGTTCTATTCCCCCTCATGCACTCCCTAAATTCCTACCGGATAGATTGGTGTGTAGAGAGGTAGCCCACCAGATAGTAAAAGACAACATTGGATTAGAGATAAAGTCAGCTCAGAAAAATTCATGGCCAACTTTCCCTGCACATGTCGGGAAATTTTCATTACTGAATCTAGGCCATTCTAAAGTAGAGGCTGAATCACTAGAAGAAGTAAAATTGGTAGATATTGAACACAGAAAGCATGATCCCTATCAATTAATAAGCAAACATTTGATGCGTTGTAATTTAAAGGCCTATGAGCATGAAACATCTATTTGTGATGACATATTCAAGGGGGTTAAATCCTATGAAGAGGTATTGAACAGAGTACAGGCCCTGCCACCTGATTCACAGATTGGTTTCGCGTCATTCCAAAGCCATAGGCGAAGCTGTTTACCCAAAATTTTGCAGGGCGAAGCTACGACCCCACCTCCAGAGCAGGAAGGGCCTCCCCCAGGCTTTGAAACAAATATACAGGACAAAGCAAATATTGAAGACAAGATGAAGGATACTGAAATACCTTCACAAGACACAGAAATTTCCTAGACAAAAGAATCAGAGGCAGGGAAGGGAAAGGAGCTAGAAACATCCCCAGAAATCCCTAAGGATGTTCCAGAAATGACAGGAGGAACAACATCGACAGATCTTGGAAGTCCCATTACTTCCTTGACTCCATTGTAGTCCACTTATGGAAACCCCCATGAGGGAGCTCTGTATGTCAGTGATTTAGAGCCAATTTCTAGAGATGAGATTCCTTCATCAGATTATTTTTTCAGTAAAAAGAGAAAGGCAATATTGAAACAGGAAATCCATCCAAGAGGAGATGGTATGATTAAAATGCATAGGGTCATTATAGATGGAAAGAAACTTAAAGATGTAGAATTTTCTACATAGATAACAGGCACGATGGGAGCTTTAGCGTCGACAAATATATTTTCTGTTGGCAGTTTGACAACCATATTGGAACAAAAAGATCAAATAATAGATCAACTACAGGGTAAATTGAAGGAAACTGAAAGAAATATCAGTTGGGGAATAAAAAAGGGTCCAGAGCAAGCTAGATTAAAAGATATTCAAGAAATTCAGAAAATGAAAACAAGCTTAGAGGAAGCAAATCAAATAATACAAATCACCCAAGCACAGGTCGTAAAACATGAAGAAGAAAATAAACAATTACGAGATAAAATTTACACTATTTCAAATCAAGTGGTAGAGCTTGAAATTTTCCAGGCTCAAGTATTGGGAATACATTTGAAAATAGAAGAGGAACAACAGAAAGTATTTTTAAATTTGGAAGTTGTCCAGAATTACTTTCAAGAAACAAACAAATCTTTGGAGAATGTTCTTTAGAAAGAAAGAGAAGTGAAAGCGGCCAGAACGACTTTCCAGAAAGTAGTATCCCTTTCAACAAAGGATGAGGTCAGAAGGATTCATAAACTATCCATTTCATAACATGTAAAAGGAGATGTAATACTTAAAGTGTGGGAAGCAAACCTGGCCGAAAATAAAAGAATAACCAGAGATGTCAATGATGATTGTCAAGGGATTTTTGATCTCTTAGAAAAGACTTCATTGAATATTGGAAAAAATGACTGTCCTGGGTTATTAGGAGAGATCAACATTGTCAAGCATCAGCTAAGGTTCAAGGAGGATCTGGAGGAAATGAAGGTAGAGATCCCAAAAATTTAGGTAATCAATATCTCCGAAATTGACAAATGGATGGTAATACCGAACTTAAAGTTGCAAACTATTAAGTTCAGGAGGAAGATAATAGAAGATCGCTTGCCCGAATTACAGAAAATATTCTTCATATTTGAGGCAAAGGAGATACCAGACGTTCCCAGAGTTTTGATGAAGTTTTTGGGAAAATGTGTTCACTGTCTTGAAGAGGAAGAAGGAAGTTCATCAACACCAACATAAAAGTACTCTTTTGAATATTTTCATCATTAGAAATTAGAAAAGAAATGTAAATGGTTTGACATGATTCATCCATGTAACCGTAGTCTTAGGAAGTTGGTTAATCACCAACGGGAAAATATTTGATGATCATGTATAAATATATTTTGAGAGGACTGAGAAAGGGATTTTGGTTTTTTGAGAGAGCCGATTGTATTAAAAGTTTTCCAATCCACTGTGATATATGATACAGATGAGACTCTGAATCCTGCCAACTTGTAGCTATGTGTCATTTAACCTTGTTTACCATATTTTTTTATGTTTCTCTTTCAATGTCTTTCTAATGAATGATCAATTTGAAGTTTATTTTATATATCTGTTATAATTTAGATTGATTCGGTTATCAAATTATTTACAACTTTTCCTCTGAAATTGCTATCAATAATTTTAAGACCTGTAGATCATTTGAAACACGATATTTAATGCTTCATTAGAAATCTCATTTTCTTCTTTATTTCCTGTTACAACATGAGATTCTTTCGTGATTAAAGCCTCATATTTTTAGTAATATTTCTTTGTTATTTTACAATTCTCAAATTGTTACAAGTCCAGGAAATGACCTCAACTGTATTTATGTCATTATTTTGAATTTTAAAACTATTTTTCATATTCTCATCTTTTAAAAAACCGAAGTAACAATTTATCGAATTTTTTCACAACTAAGTAAAATCTTATTCTCCATGACTGTCCCAAATAGCGGACAACCTAATATAGAACCTGGTCTCCAAGATCAAACCGATATTTCTTTAAACCTCTTTAATACCATTCTGCAAACAACGACTAACCGAGCTGAATTAGAACGTTCATGGGCTGCTATTGAGAGGGATATTAGTATCCAAGAACAACGAGAGGCTAGACAGAGACATTTGAGAAATTGATTCTGCTTTACCTTTCTTTTGATTCTTATCCTTTAATTATATTTACCTTTACGGATGCCTTGACAGTATACTTTACAACCTTAAAGTATAAACTCAGGAACAAAACGCAATTCGAATGGGTTCAAACGAATATCGGATGAGTGAGATATTGCGTTCTGTTCATTTTGCCAAACAGGCAAAATTTTGCTGACTATATAGTCCGTACAACTGACGTGGTAGGGCCGTACAGATAACGTGGTAGGGTCATACAGATGACATGGTAGGACCATACATTCTACGTGGCATGATCGTACGCTGATTTGGTAGGTGACGTGTCAATACTATTTTGGCAGACATGTGGGCGAATGTAGGTGCGGGGCGTGGACACATTGTTGTGAGTGGGAAATCCCCCTACCGACTAGCATTTAGGGTTATATTATGCATGCAGATAAGACCAAAAGAAACCTACTTTCTACCATTGTCCCATACCTAATCCCCATTTCTTTTAAGAAAATACATGGTTAGACGAACATACCTTGTTCTGGGCGTTCGATGTCGATCCTTCTTCACGCTTGATCGCTTGTTGATAGCAACTCTCCTCCCAAGGCTCACCTGCAATCACAAAAAACAAGCAACAAACTCTACATGCATTTGTTCTACAGATTAATGGGTTAGGGATTTAAACATATATTCACTAAACTATGAAGAACTCATATAGTGGGACGGGAAAAACATTTCTTTATTATTAACTTTAATGAATCAACTTACAATGTCGAGATCGGCCACCGCTCCGCGAACCTATTCCTGGACTCCTCTTCAAATGTCCTCCAACTTCTTTTCTCTATATCTCTCATTGCACAAGGATGGCTAAAGGGTTGGGACAATGGTAATGTGCAATTGGTTATAGTTTCTTTACTATTATTCTCCTCTCCTCCAAATGGGACCCCTAACCCTTCTTTTATAGGCTAGAAGAAGCTAGGTATTTGGACGAACCCTCGGCCATGCATGGCTGGAAGGTTTAGTTAACTCACCCAAAGCCGTGTGTTCCATCGAAAACTTTCCTTTTTTCATGCTTTTGTAGGTACACGCAGGCTGTTTTGGGTCAGCTAGCATGTACACGTGTGCAGTAATGGAGTAGGGCACGTGGGCCTTTATAAAAGAGGTTTTTAAGAAGAGTTGTTTAGCAGTGCTTTGGAAAAAAGGGAATCTGAGATGGCCTGATGCCAGGTAAGCATGTCTGGTGCAAATTAGGGTTATAACACACACGGGAACCCACGCGTCCAAGTACCTCCGCGTTTTGGGGGTTGAGTTCCCTAACGGTGCTACAGTATGGCACTTTTCATGGAATGGGCACACATGCTAGGTTTAGGAATGGGAAACTCTCAAAAGCTAGGTTACTCACACAAAGGTGCGATTTGGCGAACCAGAGACAATAAGGTCGAGGGAGAAAAATGGCAGGAGGCCTATCTTCATTGTTTGGCCAAATGAGGTGC
Source organism: Picea mariana (assembly GCA_032191745.1). Lineage (NCBI taxonomy): Eukaryota > Viridiplantae > Streptophyta > Pinopsida > Pinales > Pinaceae > Picea > Picea mariana. The sequence continues at coordinate 36,142 of JASDQU010684761.1, read as the reverse complement.
CGAAAACACCCAGCTAGGGGTTTTTGGATGTTCTGAATACATTGGCATAGTTTTCAAAGGCATTTGGAGACTTAAATTGTAGGTTTTTCTACTTTGAAGTTTCATAGAGATTTAGGGAGCTTAGGGCCACCATTGAAGGAGGCCATGCTCAGATGAGCCCAAGTCCATTTTTATTGACTGAATAGTCATTCTTGACTAATTGTTATGATCTGAACTCATTGGGACAGGTTTCAAAGGAATTTGACGACTTTTACAGGTGTTTTTTCTACAAGGAAGCTTAGGGAAGCTCAAGGCCACTAGTAGAAGAGGTCATGCCCAGATGAGCCATGGTCTGTTTTCAGAGTTCTAATAGTCATTTTTGGGGTTTTTATGTATTGTGAACTCAATTGTACAGTCAACAAATCCATTGGATTTGAACAACAGCTTGTAAAATAATTTTAGACAAACTAATCCCAAAGAGCCTAGTCCATTGATGGAGGCTCAAGGAGATGTAGCCCAGTTGGGGGTGAACTCCTTTATCATGTTGTTATTGTTGTGAGTTTTTGCTGCAAGTTATGTTTTGTTGTTGCATTATTTAAAAAACATAGCTAACCTTTACAAATTCCTCACACATAAACTTTTAAAAGGAGCCTAAACTTGACACATAAAACCTCTTGCACAACTAAGATATTGAGCAAGGTCCTCAAGTTTATTTTAATGGAGTAGAGGGTGTTTGCATAGCAAAACAAGTCAACCCCCTATTTTCAGATTAGGTGGTATCAGAGCATAGTTTTTCTCATGTGATTTCCCTTGATAACTAGAGATTTAGATGTTGGTATTATTGTGCAAGTTTTGTGTTGAAGTTTGATATCTTGCAAGGATGGAGGAAGCTTCAAATAGTGAGAGTTCTCATACATCTTCATTAGCCAAGTTCTTTGACAAAGAGATGTTGAAGGTGTTTGTAACCATGAGAGATATGGTGCAAGAGATGTGGAAAGATAGGAAGGAGAGCATTGTCCTTCAAGAGCAATTGATGGCCATGAAGGAGGAGAAGCACCAAATTCTTGAAAAGTTGCATGAGATGGAGACTCAGCTCTATGAGGCAAAGGAAACCCTTACCAAGTACATGCATGAACATGAGGTATGTAATGTTGGTTTTTCTTCAAATTCCTCTCAAGATGAATGCTTTGGTGTATTTGAAAATCATACAAGAGGAATAGGGTCCAAGTTATTGTTAAAAATGGGCTATGAAGGTAGAGGGTTAGGCAAGCATGCACAAGGCATTGTTGAGCCTATTGTTGTTGAGGAGAGGCCCAATTATTGTTGTCTTGGATATGAACAGAAAGATGGAGCATATTCCAAAGTTGAGGAGACAAGTGAAACAGTTCCAAGAACAAATTTTGTTGCAAGTTCAATCCCTCAAGCATGCAAAGTGTGTGTTCAAGATGAATGCAAATGTGTGAAACAAGAGAGTTGTGACAGCCATGAGGACAAGAACATTTTTGTTGGTCTTCAAAGGAGAGCTAGTAACTCTTCAAATTCACCTCCTCAAGAAGGCGATAAAGGTCAATGTTCAAGGTATATTTCTGCCTGTAATTCAATTTCTTTTGATTATGTTAAGCATGGTAAATTTGCATGTAAAAATGGAAGAAAAGACCATGTACATATTGTGGTTTAGATAACCATCATGTTTCAAGATGTTGGAAAAGATTGACCATATTCAGGAAACTTTCCAAGCAAAGGCAACTTGAAAAGAAGATGCAAAATTTTTCCCCCACCGCTAGAAGAGGGGTCATCTCATTGACCAATGTTGGACATTGCATCCAACCACTCATCCACAACACGGGAAGCAGATGGATAAAGAGACTGGAAAGAATGGAAGAGGAGATTCCATCATGGATGTGAGTCAAGATGATTCACAAGAAGAGGAATTTCAGCAGAAAAAGTCACCATTGAATTGGCTTGGTAAGAAATGGTTAGATTTATTGAACAAGTAAGGCTTGCATTTCTCTGTTTGTAGATGCACATTTCAGACTTATGTATGCATTTCTGTTGAAAGTATGACAAGTTGGAACAGTTTATTACAACTTGTATGATGCAAGTTTGCATGTGAATGCTATTCTTTTGAAGGCATTCATGTTGTTGCATAACTTCGCTAAGAGGATGTAAAAKATGGGTATGTGTTGGCAGCCAATACACATTTTTCTACTGTCCTTATGAGCTGCCCACACCAGTGTTTTGCAAACCTTGATTTTTGTCGCAATCCTTGATAAAAACGACACTACTATTTACGTTTGTTTTCGTTTTCACGACTGCAAGCGTGAAAACTTTAATTTCGAAGTCATATTAAAAATGTCACTGGACTGTCATGATCGCTCTTGTTTATAGGCCCATTGCGTTTCAAATTTACTTATCGTTATATAGTTGGCAAGACCCCTTGATCTGTACTCATTTGGCAGTCTTTGATTGATTATATAGTTTCGTTTTATGAGTGATTGAGTTTGTGATGCATTGATGATTGGATTTATATGTTCTTTGATCGATTCACTTGACACATTGGTTTCATGAAAACACATTTGTGTTGTGGTAAGACCCTTGGTATAAATTGTTTCATACAACACATAGTCCATATAATCAAACCCTTGGAGCGATTTCGATTTATTGCTTTGGTTTTGAAACTATAACTATTACTCGCGCGAATGTTTAATCCACTTACCATAGATTCCATTGGTTAATCGAATGGTGTAGTTTTAACCCATGCATAGTGGTTGAATAGTTATTTGCACCGGCGGTTGTACTATGGGATATGACTGTTGTGCATGGGCACAACTAGCTCCACCACCTTTGCACGTTCTGTCATTAATCCCGGTTCACCTTTGTTAGTTTTCAGGTAACCCTGTGAGCGTTCTGCCCCTGCGTATGCTATGTTTGAACCCTAGCCTGTGCACCCTGCTTATCGTGTGCTCCTGTCTATGGCACCGATGGTGTGTATAGAGCCGAACGATAGTCAAGCTCTGTTACTGTTCGATAATGCTCGAAAGGATTTAGAGAACAATGGTTGGCTTGCGTTTATACAGAGGTTCGAGGGCTTTAACCTTCCAGTTGCCCAACAATTCACCCTCACCTTTGATGGGTGTAGGGATAAAGTAGGTGACATACAACTTGAACTCAATGAAGAATTCATAAGCTCTGCTACAGGACTAGCAGCCACGGGCCAGCGATGGTTTAAAAACTCCAAAGTCGATGAGGTGCTATGGCCATTGCTATTCGTATCACGAAAGGTTGTCTCCTGTGATAAAGGTATGCCCATTTCCACCCTAAAACCCCGGTGGCACGACCTTTTGGTGATTGTGAAACAATTTGTGACCTGTGAAGGTCGGTATGGATTAGCATTTTTGTATCACCTTCGACTGTTGATGAATTTCATGGGTTATCCTTTGAACATGCCATTTTATTTGTTGCATAGTTTTTACAAGATGGCTAAGAGGTTCAAACGCGAGAAGGCCATGGTCAGTGAGACTATGGACGGGCCACCCGTGCCATTTCATTTTCTCCTCCCCCCTGCCAAACCCTCGGTTGGCCCTGAAATCGACCTTCCCATCATCATAATAGACAAGACTGAGGCTGTCAAGAACCTTGTGAATAAGAAAGTCAAGGGTAATCCTACTGTCGACAGCAAAGGTAAGAAAAATGCTTGATTGATATCGAGACTCGCCCAGAATAAACCTAAGCCAAATGCCAACCAAAAGCCCATAGTCCTGAGTGAGGACTCGGACTCTGATATCGAGCGTTTTCTAGCAGAAGAGTACCCCTATTCCCATGGCCTATGCTCCAAAAAACCCTATGACTATGTCTCTAATCTACCCCCTTGCCTCAAAAACAATCCCAACTACCCAAGAATCAAGTTGCCTAATGAAACCCCTGTTGGCTTAAGCAAACCATCTCCCGTTATGTCGAAGCCTGAGCAGACATCATGCATCCAATGCAATGTGTGGCTAGAGCATTATTATAACGACGTCCCCTTATTGCAGTCAAAGATCAAATCCTTAGAAAACCAAGTTACAATGCTGTCGAGAGAAAGGGACAAGCTTCAAGCCACTGAAAAGAAACAAAAGACCACTGGTTCGATTGTTTTTAGGAATGTTCGATTGGTATTGATTTCAATTGGTTCATGAAATTATTTCATTACTGTCGAGTTATCCAATACGATTCTGTTTACCCGAAATTGTGGTAACAAGTGGAACATAGTACATGTATATCTGTAATCATTCGATTGATCATAATCTAGTTTGCTCTCAAATTAGTATAACAGTTTTTGATTTGAATGATTCATTTGATTTCCAATTAGAAATTAAATACTTGTTCAATAGTTTGAATAGAATTCTTTACGATTTGAATTGGTTTTAAAACGATTTTATGCTCAAATTAGACCAGCTACAGAATCACAAGATTCTGGAGCTAGTCTTAGAAATTAGATTTTTGATAATTTTTTCAACAAAATATCCTTTTAACTTGTCTATTTTTGTCCTCTTTCAGGTACATAGGAATTGCAATGATCAAATGGGCATGTCATGGCAATTTAGGAGATATTTTGGATTTGGTTTTGTTTTAAGATTGTTAGTTTCAGTCAGATTTGGGAGATTATTTCTAGATTTCCTGTAAACTATTTTGATAACACCCACAAGGATGTTTTACCCTATGGGAAGTCTTTAAATACTTGGTATTTTTTGTAATAATAATCATGATCACTGTGGAGAGAACCAGACTATGGATTTATGATTAAGACTGAGACGAAAGTTGATGTCTTGTAACAGCTTTCGCTTTCAATATATCAAACTTTTGTTTCAGGTTTTGCATATCAGTTTGCAATTAATTATCGACTACTTTAGCTATCATAATTTATTGCATTTGATGTGATTTGATGTATATGTTGTCCATATCTGATATCTCTTATTTAAAAATACAACAATCACTTTAATTCAATTTGATGAATACAGGTTTATCTTTTTCATTAGTTGAATTATTTTACTCAAATTGTTGCATACAGATTTGTCTAATTGTGATGGTTTGTAAATCATAAATTGCTGTTATTTTTATGTCTTGTTTGTCCTGTTATTTATATAAAAAGAGCATAGCTTCTTCTTGTTTACGAGAAGCTCGTGGATAATCCGGTGCGGGTTTACTCCCTCCGAACAGCTAAAACAACTATTGCAAATAGGACAAACCTGAAGCGTTACTTCAGGTCAGTTTGTTCTTTATCATTTAATAGTTAATTAGTTAGTATAATATAAGTAGTTTAGATAAATATATTAGTTTAGATTAATAGTTAGAGTTATTATTTTAGATGCTTAGTTTAGATAGTTTTATTCTATTTCTTTTTTTATAAAATTATAAAAATAAAAAAACAACAGTTTCGCTTTCTTAGGACAGATTACAAATGAGTTTTGCAGGTTTTAATTTAAATCTGTAATTTGTAAATATTGTACATTTGTAATTGAATTTGATTCTGTTGGCGATTGAACATTTGATTTTATAGAATTATAGTTGTATAGTTTAGGTATTAAATTGTATATAATAGTTTAGATTTGTTTATTATTTTGTTTTAATTGTTATTTTTGTCATTTAGATTAGTTAATTTACAGTAGTTTTCTTTTGTTTTCTTAGGACTTATATCGGCTAATGGAGCCGCTAAACCCGTAAGGGTGGTTCATACCAAATAGATTGGGTTATTTAGACAACCCCGGTCCGGATCCACTCTTCCAGTTGACGGACGGTCAATTTCGCCCGTCAACAAATGGCGCTAGAAGGAGGGCTGACTGACAATCTGGCCTTGTAGGAGCCTTTATTTTTGAATGTATTCAAAGGCCCCCATGGCTCCCCAAACCACTGTGTTGGAACATGCTTTCAACTTCTCATTACCCAATGTTCCCAACGAGACAGTCTCTCGCTTGTCCAAACTCACCTTTGATGGTGAAGGTAATATATCTGCTAAAGATCACCTTAACAAGTTTTGGTGCAAATGCATCAAACATGAAATCTCAGATTTAGGAGTTTTATGCAGACTGTTCACTTTTACTTTTAGAGGTCGAATCAAACAATGGTTTGAATCCTTTCCAACATGTCACATTTTTTATTGGTTTCAATTTGTAGATGCGTTTCTAGATGCTTTTGAAATTTATGATTTTGATCAATTATGTGAAGAATTTCATACTTCACTAATCAACGACGATCCATCTTCATAAGGCTTTTTGACAAAAGTCTATCATATCCTCTGTAAATTTAATCTCGATGACATGTCATTGGCATTAAATCTCTTCTATGATGCTTCCATCCCTTCCATCCAGTCATGTTCAATCACGAATGAAGAA
>JASDQU010684761.1:15227-29120 GCA_032191745.1 Picea mariana | reverse complement strand
TCGACGGTTGCAGAGTCGAACGATTCGACACCCCTGTAGCATCGAGGCGTGGAATACAAAGAGGCACCGTGATTATTTGAACTATGACCATGACCCATGATCACATGGGAACAAAGAGAGAGAAAGAGCTAGCTTGCGCTAGGCCTCCGTAGGTAATTCAGGGGCTTTGATTCAGCAGAAATCAACGAAAAAAATTTGATTGAGTTAGTGGGTATGTGACAATGTAGTGTTGCCTATAAAACTAACACTTCCTGTAATGAAACTATGGCAAGATGAGAAGGAAGAATCAAATCCTGTCACAAGAAGGATAAATCAACTGATTGAAGTCTAGCAGCACAGGGCGGAAGTGGATGAAAGGCTGTAGAAATACCAGGATGACATGAAAGTGTTATTCGATCGTAAAGCCAAAGACAAAAAATTTCTCCCCAGAGATTTGGTTTTGAAATGGGATGCTAGGAAGGAGGATTTAGGAAAAAATGGTAAATTTGATCACATCTGGTACAGACCATTCAAGGTTGCATCTCCTGAAGGAAAGAATTCATTTCTGCTAGAAAATTTGGATGGTAAAATCTTGAACGCCCCCGTCAACAGGCGTTTTTTAAAACGTTATATGGAATAATTGATTTCCAGAATTCCCATTGTATATACCGTTTTGTTTAGTCTTTTATTTCAATAATTTTCTTTTCTAAGTCTACTTTCATTCTATAAATATAGAAAAATAAAATAAAATTGGTTTATGTCTCTTTTAGAAATAAGGATACAAAGTTCTTAAGGTATCCAATTCCTTAAAACCCTGATACATTTCGTATTGTTGTTTCACAGGATTCTGGCTGATAGCCTGACAAGTAAAAGAAGCAAACAGACAGCCTGAAAGCGGAAGATAAATTTTCCAAAAATAGGTGATAGATAAGATTTTTTGTTATTTTAAAAAGAAGAACGAAAATGGTAAGGCAAAGGTGTGAGTCCCAACAAAGTCTATTTTATGAAAACAAAGATTTTGTGTCAAAAAGTGCGTTGATTATCTCATAAGTTGACAGGTCAATAAAAAAGTATTTTCAAAATCTAGGCCTTAAGGGTTTCACTTAGAACAAGATAGGAGGTAAAAAAAGTAAAAATCTTTAAGAGAAAGTTCCAAGAGTTGGTTTCAATTTATGACTTCTATTTTTCAACTTCTAGTTCATTCTATGTCTCCTCTTCCTACCCTCAGTTCTGAATCAAGCTCCTTTTTCGGGTTTCTCATTGAGGGAGAAGAGATTATGTCTTAACTTTTGAAATTGAAAAACAGTTCTTAATCGGTAAGACCAGTTCTCATATTTCTTACTCTCCGATTAAACATGGTTATGCTTAGGCCGATCCTGACTCTCTTAGGTCTCTTAACAATTTTTCTAAGGATTTAAGCTTGCTCAAAGGAAGACCCCTAAAATTAATCTTCCCATTTTTCTCTGCAGACTAAGGTGTTTTGAAAGTTGAGAAAAGGTTGGTCTAGAGTAATCAAAACAGGTTGACAAACCTTCATTGCAATTTTTACAAAGATACCACCCCTGGTATATTAAGTATCACTGATTTCCCCCACTTCATATTCATAAAATAAATATAAGACAGATGGTGAAACAAAATTCATGTTTGATTGCCCCCATCTAGTCCAAAAGACGATGAAAGGAAATTCTTTTAAATGATTTCCCTCGTCTAGTATAAAAAGACAAATAACTTCACCGGGGTACTGAATAGGCTCGCTGGCAGTGAAGCAATATCTAAAGTTAAAAGTATAATTAACATTCGAAGCCGTGAAAGGAAATTCAGTAAAAAGGGACGAATAACTTCACCGAGGTACTGAACAGGCTCCCTGGCAGTGAAGCAATATTTGAGGTATCTGTAAGGTTGTCATACTTAAATACCACTCAACTCTAGCTATCAGTTTTTTTGAAACTGGATCTGCATCCCAAGTCCAGATAGGGCTCCCTAATTAAAAATATGAATTTTGCTTTGTTTGATGCAAGCAGAAAGCCACAAAATCTGTTGAATTTCCTAAGATTGTTTTGACCATCTTAATGCTAACTTAATTTCAGTAATGAGAAGGAGAAGATCATGAATGAGACTACAACTGAGTTAACAACAAATGAGAACCTTGAAAAGATTTTCAGAAGTAAAAATGAAATCTCCTTTTTCCTCTGTATCCCCTTCCTTAGCAATAGCCAACTGGTTTATTGATGAGAATTTTTCCTACATCAGGGTTTATGGTTTTTCTATTCCCCCTCATGCACTCCCTAAATTCCTACCAGACAGATTGGTGTGTAGAGAGGTAGCCCACCAGATTGTAAAAGGCGACATTGGATTAGAGCTAAAGGCAGCTCAGAAAAAGTCATGGCCAACTTTCCCTGTACATGTTGGGAAATTTTCATTACTGAATCTAGGCCATTCTAAAGTAGAGGCTGAATCACTAGAAGAAGTAAAATTGGTAGATATTGAACACATAAAGCATGATCCCTATCAATTAATAAGAAAACATTTGATGCATTGTAATTTAAAGACCTATGAGCATGAAACATCTATTTATGATGACATATTCAAGGGGGTTAAATCCTATGAAGAGGTATTGAACAGAGTACAGGACCTGCCACCTGATTCACAGATTGGTTTCGTGTCATTTCAGAGCCATAGGCGAAGCTGTTTAGCCAAAATTTTGCAGGGCGAAGCTACGACCCCACCTCCAGAGAAGGAAGGGCCTCCCCCAGGCTTTGAAACAAATATACAGGACAAAGTAAATACTAAAGGCAAGATGAAGGATACTGAAATACCTTCACAAGACACAAAAATTTCCCAGACAAAAGAATCAGAGGCAGGGAAGGGAAAGGAGCTAGAAACATCCCCAGAAATCCCTAAGGATGTTCCAGAAAAGACATGAGGAACAACATCGATAGATCTTGGAAGTCCCATTACTTCCTTGACTCCATTGCAGTCCACTTATAGAAACCCCCACGAGGGAGCTTTGTATGTCAGTGATTTAGAGCCAATTTCTAGAGATGAGATTCCTTCATCAGATTATTTTTTCAGTAAAAAGAGAAAGACAATCTTGAAACAGGAAATCCATCCAAGAGGAGATGGTATGATTAAAATGCATAGGGTCATTATAGATGGAAAGAAACTTAAAGATGTAGAATTTTCTACAKAGATAACAGGCACGATGGGAGCTTTAGCGTCGACAAATATATTTTCTGTTGGCAGTTTGACAACCATATTGGAACAAAAAGATCAAATAATAGATCAACTACAGGGTAAATTGAAGGAAACTGAAAGAAATATCAGTTGGGGAATAAAAAAGGGTCTAGAGCAAGCTAGATTAAAAGATATTCAAGAAATTCAGAAAATGAAAACAAGCTTAGAGGAAGCAAATCAGATAATACAGGTCACCCAGGCACAGGTCCTAAAACATGAAGAAGAAAATGAACAAGTACGAGATAAAATTTACACTATTTCAAATCAAGTGGTAGAGCTTGAAATTTTCCAGGCTCAAGTATTGGGAATACATTTGAAAATAGAAGAGGAACAATAGAAAGTATTTTTAAATTTGGAAGTTGTCCAGAATTACTTTCAGGAAACAAACAAATCTTTGGAGAATGTTCTCCAGAAATAAAGAGAAGTGAAAGCGGCCAGAATGACTTTCTAGAAAGCAGTAGCCCTTTCAACAAAGGATGAGGTCGGAAGCATTCATAAACTATCCATTTCAGAACATGTAAAAGGAGATGTAATACTTAAAGTGTGGGAAGCAAACCTGGCCAAAAATAAAAGAATAACCAGAGATGTCAATGATGATTTTCAAGGGATTTTTGATCTCTTAGAAAAGACTTCATTGAATATTGGAAAAAATGACTGTCCTGGGTTATTAGGAGAGATCAACATTGTCAAGCATCAACTAAGGTTCAAGGAGGATCTGGAGGAAATGAAGGTAGAGATCCCAAAAATTCAGGTAATCAATATCTACGAAATTGACAAATGAATGATAATACCAAACTTAAAGTTGCAAACTATTAAGTTCAGGAGGAAGATAATAGAAGATCGCTTGCCCGAATTACAGAAAAGATTCTTCATATTTGAGGCAAAGGAGATACCAGACGTTCCCAGAGTTTTGATGAAGTTTTTGGAAAAATGTGTTCACTGTCTTGAAGAGGAAGAAGGAAGTTCATCAACACCAACATAAAAGTACTCTTTTGAATATTTTCATCATTAGAAATTAGAAAATAAATGTAAATGGTTTGACATGATTCATCCATGTAATCGTAGTCTTAGGAAGTTGGTTAATCACCAACGGGAAAATATTTGATGATCATGTATAAATATATTTTGAGAGGACTGAGAAAGGGCTTTTGGTTTTTTGAGAGAGCCGATTGTATTAAAAGTTTTCCAATCCACTGTGATATATGATACAGACGAGATTCTGAATCCTGCCAACTTGTAGCTATGTGTCATTTAACCTTGTTTACCATATTTTTATATGTTTCTCTTTCAATGTATTTCTAATGAATGATCAATTTGAAGTTTATTTTATATATCTGTTATAATTTAGATTGATTCGGTTATCAAATTATTTACAGCTTTTCCTCTGAAATTGCTATCCGTAATTTTAAGACCTGTAGATCATTTGAAACACGATATTTAACGCTTCATTAGAAATCTCATTTTCTTCTTTATTTCCTGTTACAACATGAGATTCTTTCATGATTAAAGCCTCATATTTTTAGTAATATTTCTTTGTTATTTTACAATTCTCAAATTGTTACAAGTCCAGGAAATGACCTCAACTGTATTTATGTCATTATTTTGAATTTTAAAACTATTTTTCATATTCTCATCTTTTAAAAAACCGAAGTAACAATTTATCGAATTTTTTCACAACTAAGTAAAATCTTATTCTCCATGACTATCCCAAATAGCAGGCAACCTAATATAGAACCTGGTCTCCAAGATCAAACCGGTATTTCTTTAAACCTTTTTAATACCATTCTGCAAACAACGACTAACCGAGCTGAATTAGAACGTTCATGGGCTGCTATTGAGAGGGATATTAGTATCCAAGAACAATGAGAGGCTAGACAGAGACAGTTGAGAAATTGATTCTGCTTTACCTTTCTTTTGATTCTTATCCTTTAATTATCTTTACCTTTACGGATGCCTTGACGGTATACTTTACAACCTTAAAGTATAAACTCAGGAACAAAACGCAATTTGAATGGGTTCAAACGAATATCGGATGAGTGAGATATTGCGTTTTGTTCATTTTTCCAAACAGGCAAAATTTTGCTGACTATATAGTCCGTACAACTGACGTGGCAGGGCCATACAAATAACGTGGCAGGGTCATACAGATGACATGGTAGGACCATACATCCTACGTGGCATGATCGTACGCTGATTTGGTAGGTGACGTGTCAATACTATTTTGGCAGACATGTGGGCGAATGTAGGTGCGGGGCATGGACACATTGTTGTGAGTGGGAAATCCCCCTACCGACTAGCATTTAGGGTTATATTATGCATGCAGATAAGACCAAAAGAAACCTACTTTCTACCATCGTCCCATACCTAATCCCCATTTCTTTTAAGAAAATACATGGTTAGATGAACATACCTTGTTCTGGGCGTTCGATGTCGATCCTTCTTCACGCTTGATCGCTTGTTGATAGCAACTCTCCTCCCAAGGCTGACCTGCAATCACAGAAAACAAGCAACAAACTCTACATGCATTTGTTCTACAGATTAATGGGTTAGAGATTTAAACATATATTCACTAAACTATGAAGAACTCATATAGTGGGATGGGAAAAACATTTCTTTATTATTAACTTTAATGAATCAACTTACAATGTCGAGATCGGCCACCGCTCCGCGAACCTATTCCTGGGCTCCTCTTCAAATGTCCTCCAACTTCTTTGCTCTATATCTCTCCTTGCACAAGGATGGCTAAAGGGTTGGGACAATGGTAATGTGCAATTGGGTATAGTTTCTTTACTATTATTCTCCTCTCCTCCAAATGGGACCCCTAACCCTTCTTTTATAAGCTAGAAGAAGCTAGGTATTTGGACGAACCCTCGGCCATGCATGGCTGGAAGGTTTAGTTAACTCACCCAAAGCCATGTGTTCCATCGACAACTTTCCTTTTTTCGTGCTTTTGTAGGTACATGCGGGATGTTTTGGGTCAGCTAGCATGTACACGCGTGCAGTAATGGAGTAGGGCGCGTGGGCCTTTATAAAAGAGGTTTTTAAGAAGAGTTGTTTAGCATTGCTTTGGCAAAAAGGGAATCTGAGATGGCCTGATGCCAGGTAAGCATGTCTGGTGCAAATTAGGGTTATAACACACATGGGAACCCACGCATCCAAGTACCTTCGCGTTTTGGGGGTTGAGTTCCCTAACGGTGCTACAGTATGGTACGTTTCATGGAATGGGCACACATTCTAGGTTTAGGAATGGGAAACGCCCAAAAGCTAGGTTACTCACACAAAGGTGCGATTTGGCGAACCAGAGACAATAAGCTCAAGGGAGAAAAATGGCAGGAGGCCTATCTTCATTGTTTGGCCAAATGAGGTGCCGAAAACACCCAGCTAGGGGTTTTTGGATGTTCTGAATACATTGGAATAGTTTTCAAAAGCATTTGGAGACTTATATTGTAGGTTTTTCTACTTTGAAGTTTCAGAGAGCTTTAGGGAGCTTAGGGCCACCATTGAAGGAGGCCATGCTTAGATGAGCCCAAGTCCATTTTTGTTGATTGAATAGTCATTCTTGACTAATTGTTATGATCTGAACTCATTGGGACAGGTTTCAAAGGCATTTGACGACTTTTACAGGTGTTTTTTCGACAAGGAAGCTTAGGGAAGCTCAAGGCCACCAGTAGAAGAGGTCATGCCCAGATGAGCCATGGTCTGTTTTCAGAGTTCTAATAGTCATTTTTGGGTTTTTTATGTATTGTGAACCCAATTGTACAGTCAGTAAATCCATTGGATCTGAGCAACAACTTGTAAAATAATTTTAGACAAACTAATCCCAAAGAGCCTAGTCCATTGATGGAGGCTCAAGGAGATGTAGCCCAGTTGGGGGTGAACTCCTTTATCATGTTGTTATTGTTGTGAGTTTTTGTTGCAAGTTATGTTTTATTGTTGCATTATTTAAAAAACATAGCTAACCTTTACAAATTCCTCACACATAAACTTTTAAAAGGAGCCTAAACTTGACACATAAAACCTCTTGCACAACTAAGATATTGAGCAAGGTCATGAAGTTTATTTTAATGGAGTAGAGGGTGTTTGCATAGAAAAACAAGTCAGCACCCTATTTTCAGATCAGGTGGTATCAGAGCATAGTTTTGCTCATGTGATTGCCCTTGATAACTAGAGATTTAGATGTTGGTATTATTGTAAAAGTTTTGTGTTGAATTTTGATATCTTGCAAGGATGGAGGAAGCTTCAAATAGTGAGAGTTCTCATACATCTTCATTAGCCAAGTTCTTTGAAAAAGAGATGTTGAAGGTGTTTGTAACCATGAGAGATATGGTGCAAGAGATGTGGAAAGATAGGAAGGAGAGCATTGTCCTTCAAGAGCAATTGATGGCCATGAAGGAGGAGAAGCACCAACTTCTTGAAAAGTTGCATGAGATGGAGACTCAGCTCCATGAGGCAAAGGAAACCCTTACCAAGTACATGCATGAACATGAGGTATGTAATGTTGGTTTTTCTTCAAATTCCTCTCAAGATGAATGATTTGGTGTATTTGAAAATCATACAAGAGGAATAGGGTCCAAGTTATTGTTAAAAATGGGCTATGAAGGTAGAGGGTTAGGCAAGCATGCACAAGGCATTGTTGAGCCTATTGTTGTTGAGGAGAGGCCCAATTATTGTTGTCTTGGATATGAACATAAAGATGGAGCATATTCCAAAGTTAAGGAGACAAGGGAAACAGTTCCAAGAACAACTTTTGTTGCAAGTTCAATCTCTCAAGCATGCAAAGTGTGTGTTCAAGATGAATGCAAATGTGTGAAACAAGAGAGTTGTGACAGCCATGAGGACAAGAACATTTTTGTTGGTCTTCAAAGGAGAGCTAGTAACTCTTCAAATTCACCTCCTCAAGAAGGCGATAAAGGTCAATGTTCAAGGTATATTTCTGCCTGTAATTCAATTTCTTTTGATTATGTTAAGCATGGTAAATTTGCATGTAAAAATGGAAGAAAAGACCATGTACATATTGTGGTTTAGATAACCATCATGTTTCAAGATGTTGGAAAAGATTGACCATATTCAGGAAACTTTCCAAGCAAAGGCAACTTGAAAAGAAGATGCAAAATATTTGCACTCACTGCCAGAAGAGGGGTCATCTCATTGACCAATGTTGGACATTGCATCCAACCACTCATCCACAACACAGGAAGCAGATGGATAAAGAGACTGGCAAGAATGGAAGAGGAGATTCCATCATGGATGTGAGTCAAGATGATTCACAAGAAGAGGAATTTCAACAGAAAAAGTCACCATTGAATTGGCTTGGTAAGAAATGGTTAGATTTATTGAACAAGTAAGGCTTGCATTTCTCTGTTTGTAGATGCACATTTCAGCCTTATGTATGCATTTCTATTGAAAGTATGACAAGTTGCAACAGTTTATTACAACTTGTATGATGCAAGTTTGCATGTGAATGCTATTCTTTTGAAGGCATTCATGTTGTTGCATAACTTCGCTAAGAGGATGTAAAAGATGGGTATGTGTTGGCAGCCAATACACATTTTTCTACTGTCCTTATGAGCTGCCCACACCAGTGTTTTGCAAACCTTGATTTTTGTCACAATCCTTGATAAAAACGACACTACTATTTACGTTTGTTTTCATTTTCACGACTGCAAGCGTGAAAACTTTCATTTCGAAGTCATATTAAAAATGTCACTGGACTGTCATGATCGCTCTTATTTATAGGCCCATTGCGTTTCAAATTTACTTATCGTTATATAGTTGGAAAGACCCCTTGATCTGTACTCATTTGGCAGTCTTTGATTGATTATATAGTTTCGTTTTATGAGTGATTGAGTTTGTGATGCATTGATGATTGGATTTATATGTTCTTTGATTGATTCACTTGACACATTGGTTTCATGAAAACACATTTGTATTGTGGTAAGACCCTTGATATAAATCGTTTCATACAACACATAGTCCATATAATCAAACCCTTGGAGCGATTTCGATTTATTGCTTTGGTTTTGAAACTATAACTATTACTCGCGCGGATGTTTAATCCACTTACCATAGATTCCATTGGTTAATCGAATGGTGTAGTTTTAACCCATGCATAGTGGTTGAATAGTTATTTGTGCCAGTGGTTGTACTATGGGATATGACTGTTGTGCATGGGCACAACTAGCTCCACCACCTTCGCACGTTCTATCATTAATCCTGGTTCACCTTTGGTAGTTTTCGGGTAACCCTGTGAGCGTTCTGCCCCTGCGTATGCTATGTTTGAACCCTAGCCTGTGCACCCTGCTTATCGTGTGCTCCTGTCTATGGCACCGGTGGTGCGTATAGAGCCGAACGGTAGTCAAGCTCTGTTATTGTTCGATAATGCTCGAAAGGATTTAGAGAACAGTGGTTGGCTTGCGTTTATACAGAGGTTTGAGGGCTTTAACCTTCCGGTTGCCCAACAATTCACCCTCACCTTTGATGGGTGTAGGGCTAAAGTAGGTGACATACAACTTGAACTCAATGAAGAATTCATAAGCTCTGCTACAGGACTAGCAGCCACGGGCCAGCGATGGTTTAAAAACTCCAAAGTCGATGAGGTGCCATGGCCATTGCTATTCGTATCACGAAAGGTTGTCTCCTGTGATAAAGGCATGCCCATTTCCACCCTAAAACCCCGGTGGCACGACCTTTTGGTGATTGTGAAACAATTTGTGACCTGTGAAGGTCGGTATGGATTAGTATTTTTGTATCACCTTCGACTGTTGATGAATTTCATGGGTTATCCTTTGAACATGCCATTTTACTTGTTGCGTAGTCTTTACAAGATGGATAAGAGGTTCAAATGCGAGAAGGCCGTGGTCAGCGAGACTATGGCCGGGCCACCTGTGCCATTTCATGTTCTCCTCCCCCCTGCCAAACCCTCGGTTGGCCCTGACATCGACCTTCCCGTCATCATAACAGACAAGACTGAGGCTGTCAAGAAGCTTGTGAATAAGAAAGTCAAGGGTAATCCTACTGTCGACAGCAAAGGTAAGAAAAATGCTCGATTGATATCGAGACTCGCCCAGAATAAACCTAAGCCAAACACCGACCAAAATCCCATAGTCCTGAGCGAGGACTCGGACTCTGATATTGAGCGTTTTCTAGCAGAAGAGTACCCCTATTCCCATGGCCTATGCTCCAAACAACCCTACGACTATGTCTCTAATCTACCCCCTTGCCTCAAAAACAATCCCAACTACCCAGGAATCAAGTTGCCTAATGAAACCCCTGTTGGATTAAGCAAACCATCTCCCATTATGTCGAAGCCCGAGCAGACATCATGCATCCAATGTAATGTGTGGCTAGAGCGTTATTATAACGACGTCCCCTTATTGTAGTCAAAGATCAAATCCTTAGAAAACCAAGTTACAATGCTGTCAAGAGAAAGGGACAAGCTTCAAGCCACTGAAAAGAAACAAAAGACCACTGGTTCAATTGTTTTTAGGAATGTCGAATCGGCTACAGCCTTCGTCAATTCCAAATTATCATAATCGAAGCCGTTTCTTATTGTCCAGGTATGAATTTCAATATGAGCTTTGCTTGGTAAGTTTGATAGAATCATTGTAACATATTCGGTTTTGGGTTTCGAATAGTTCTGTTCGTTATTCGAAATGATTCTTTCATAGTTTGATTATAAAAAACGGTTATGTTGTGGATCTTGTATAGTAGATTCCTTCTGCTAAAATCAAATGTGGTTATGATTTGGTTATACGATTTTGTCGTGCCCAACTTAGTAGAAGCGATTGATTGGTTTTGACTTGGTATGGTTCTCTTTAGAAAAATTCTGTTAGTTTGAATTAATGTGATCAATGGAGTTTGTTTTTTTTTAGATTTTGATTGCATCTGACCTGTATACGAGATTTTTGTGCTGAAATCAAAGCATGGCTAGGTTTTGATTTGGTATGATTTCGTTGTGGTTGGATTCTATCGGCTCTGGTTTAGTTCTTATAGTGTGATTTTGGAATGATTTCGTGGGATTAAATTGGTATGATCCTTTATATGTGTTATGCGTCATTATTAGTGACTGGGTTGATAAATACGATGTAATCTAATAAACTCAAAACAACCCTGTTGACTTTGATTTACCAGGAATGACTCTGTTTTATATTGGATCGATATTCTCGTTCGGCGCTGAAGATCTATTTGCTAAAATCATGGAAACAATGTTAATTCATAATGATTTCATCATCCCAAACCGTTTCGATTCGTTCCTGTTTGATTTGATTTGCAAGTGATTGCTGCATGCCACAATTAGCATGATCTTTTGTATTTGTTTAATATAGTTCTATCAATTTGAAAAACGATCCTGTTGATTTCGTTTGGATTCGACAATAACTTTGTTGATGGCTAAAGAGACATAAGCTATTGCATCGAAAATTTGTTTAGTTGGTTCCTGATTGGTATTGATTTCAATTGGTTCATGAAATGATTTCATTACTGTCGAGTTATCCAATACGATTCTGTTTACCCGAAATTGTGGTAACAAGTGGAACAGAGTACATGTATCTCTGTAATCATTCGATTGATCATAATCTAGTTTGCTCTCAAATTAGTATAACAATTTTTGATTTGAATGATTCGTTTGATTTCCAATTAGCAATTAAATACTTGTTCAATAGTTTGAATATAATTCTTTACGATTTGAATTGGTTTTAAAACGATTTTATGCTCAAATTAGACCATCTACAAAATCACAAGATTCTGTAGCTAGTCTTAGAAATTAGATTTTTGATAATTTTTTCAACAAAATATCCTTTTAACTTGTCTATTTTTGTCCTCTTTCAGGTACATACGAATTGCAATGATCAAATGGGCATGTCATGGTATTTTAGGAGATATTTTGGATTTGGTTTTGTTTTAAGATTGTTAGTTTCAGTCAGATTTGGGAGATTATTTCCAGATTTCCTGTAAACTGTTTTGATAACACCCACAAGGATGTTTTACCCTATGGGAAGTCTTTAAATACTTGGTATTTTTTGTAATAATAATCATGATCACTGTGGAGAGAACCAGACTATGGATTTATGATTCAGACTGAGACGAAAGTTGATGTCTTGTAACAACTTTCGCTTTCAATATATCAAACTTTTGTTTCAGGTTTTGCATATCAGTTTGCAATTAATTATCGACTACTTTAGCTATCATAATTTATTGCATGTGATGTGATTTGATGTATATGTTGTCCATATCTGATATCTCTTATTTAAAAATACAACAATCACTTTAATTCAATTTGATGAATATAGGTTTATCTTTTTCATTAGTTGAATTATTTTACTCAAATTGTTGCATACAGATTTGTCTAATTGTGATGGTTTGTAAATCATAAATTGCTGTTATTTTTATGTCTTGTTTGTCCTGTTATTTATATAAAAAGAGCACAACTGCTTCTTGTTTACGAGAAGCTCGTGGATAATCCGGTGCAGGTTTACTCCCTCCGAACAACTAAAACAACTATTGCAAACAGGACAAACCTGAAGCGTTACTTCAGGTCAGTTTGTTATTTATCATTTAATAGTTAATTAATTAGTATAATATAAGTAGTTTAGATAAATATATTAGTTTAGATTCATAGTTAGAGTTATTATTTTAGATGCTTAGTTTAGATAGTTTTATTCTATTTCTTTTTTTATAAAATTATAAAAATAAAAAAACAACAGTTTCACTTTCTTAGGACAGATTACAAATGAGTTTTGCAGGTTTTAATTTATATCTGTAATTTGTAAATATTGTACATTTGTAATTGAATTTGATTCTGTTGGTGATTGAACATTTGATTTTATAGAATTATAGTTGTATAGTTTAGGTATTAAATTGTATATAATAGTTTAGATTTGTTTATTATTTTGTTTTAATTGTTATTTTTGTCATTTAGATTAGTTAATTTACAGTAGTTTTCTTTTGTTTTCTTAGGACTTAGATTGGCTAACGGAGCCGCTAAACCCATCAGGGTGGTTCATACCAAACGGATTGGGTTATTTAGACAACCCCGGACCGGATCCACTCTTCCAGTTGACGGACGGTCAATTTCACCCGTCAACAAATGGCGCTAGAAGGAGGGCCGACTGACAATCTAGCCTTGTAGGAGCCTTTATTTTTAAATGTATTCAATGTCCCCTATGGCTCCCCAAACCACTATGTTGGAACATGCTTTCAACTTCTCATTACCCAATGTTCCCAATGAGACAGTCTCTCGCTTGTCCAAACTCACCTTTGATGGTGAAGGCAATATATCTGCTAAAGATCACCTTAACAAGTTTTGGTGCAAATGCATCAAACATGACATCTCAGATTTAGGAGTTTTATGCAGACTGTTCGCTTTTACTTTTAGAGGTTGAATCAAAGAATGGTTTGAATCCTTTCCAACATGTCACATTTTTGATTGGTTTCAATTTGTAGATGCGTTTCTAGATGCTTTTGAAATTTATGATTTTGATCAATTATGTGAAGAATTTCATACTTCACTAATCAACGACGATCCATCTTCAGAAGGCTTTTTGACAAAAGTCTATCATATCCTCTGTAAATTTAATCTCGATGACATGTCATTGGCATTAAATCTCTTCTATGATGCTTCCATCCCTTCCATCCAGTCATGTTCAATCACGAATGAAGAACCAATTGCAAATCCTATCACTC
>JASDQU010684760.1:55962-70624 GCA_032191745.1 Picea mariana | reverse complement strand
AATATCTAAACACTTTATTCTTGTTTGCATAGCCTTTCTACCTATCATGGGCAACCTTTAAATTTTGATTTTTCCATTTTCTCTTCCATCTCCCTCAACAAACATGGCCCAACAACTGCTCTATATGTTGGATTATCCCAACTTACTGGTGTGTTACACTTCCTTCCATACAATGCTTCAAATAGACTAACTTTAATGAGGCTTAATACCCATTATTGTAAGAAAATTCAACTAAATGGATATAATCCTCCCACTTTGATGGTTGATCCATCACATACACTCTAAACATGTCCTCAATTATTTTGTTAGTCCTCTATGATTTCCCATCTAACTCTGGGTGATATGATGTACTTGGATTTAAATTTGTCCCAAAACCTTTGAACAAATCCTTCCCAAAGTTATTGTTACGAGGAAAATCTCTCTATGGCTAGGGTGAACCACAACAGATAGGAATGACTGTAGAAATCAACTCAATTCCAGCATATGCTATGTAAACTAATGTGAAAGAGAAGTAAGAAAGAGGCCTACCTCATCCAAACGTTTGATGATGTCCACCGTTGAGCACTTTGACCCAAATCTTTTTACCTGCAACAAGTTTTCAACAAACAAACAGAGCAAGCATATAGTGATGATATAACAGGTTAGCACATTAGATAGCATAATCCATTAATATACAAAACAAACATGCCCATGGATCATAACACATATATTTTCAAGATATCAATTGGACGGGAAAGGAGTATTTCTATTAATAAATGATCAGCAGAAGTGAAAACATTACAGACTTTCATGTCGGCACGGTTCGGAACCAAGAAATTGAGTTCCTTTCAATTGGGCCTCCACCACTTCAATCCTCCACCAAAGGCAAGCTCATATAAGGGAGACAAAGAGGTTCTCCATCAATAAGGGAAGAGCTTGGGGGTTGAACATTATGTTCAGACTTAAAGGATAAAGGGATGCAGACTCAATAATGAATTAATAATTTCTCCAGAGTAACTTTGCTCTCAAAGTTGAATTCTCTCTCCTTTTCCATAGCTCGGAATTGGCTTCTTTATAGCCTTCAAAATGCAACTGAAGGTCTGAGTCAGAATGTTTCCAGTATATGGAAGGCCAAGGATCAAATATCTCCTGTTGTGACATGGAAACCCGACATTTAATTTTGATTTTCTAGCACAAATCCCGATGTACACGGGTTGTAGTGGAGCAGCCAGCGTATACGCTTGTTGTATAGCTTGCAAGGTGCGTGCAAGTGGAAAAATATTTGTTTTTGTCTCTGGCTTTATCAATTAGGGAAAGTAAGTCTACATGGGGGAATGGAATAATGCCCTCTCTACAAGATTATATAGGGTGAGGTAAATCTTGATCTAACAGATGCCCCCTAATGTGTGAGGTTAGAGGAGAATCTGCGATGGCCGAAATACATTATAAATAACCCAGAAGTGGAGTAGTAGAGAACCAGCTAGACAAACTCAATTGTTAATTACATTATGTACTGACTTTGCATACATGGATACCAAAAATACACTGCAGATCCATGTGAAAAATATACCAAACAAGTGTTTCTAGCCATGAATAGGAAAATACAAATGCGGTTATATGCCAAAAATATGTCATAGTCATGAACAAGGCCCGGTAGAACTAGTCTCAAAACCAAACTGAAGATATCTATATACCATGTAGTACAATCTAATCTCCCATGATCACTGAAGTCATATAGGTATTGGTCCAATGAAAAGGAATCAACAGCTCAGAAAAGTTGCGCCCACATAGTGATGTCTTCGCGTCTTCTACATTATCCGCCAAGGGTGCAAGTCTACATCATGTGAATAAAGGAGTTGAGGTCGAACACAATGAGACATCGTTTGATTACCGATCATTGATGTATATCGTTAACAAATGCAAGACATCCTACCGATAATGAAAGTAGGTATCAAGGCACCAAGTACATTCTTACAAGTGTGAATAGAGGAGTCAATGTCGAACACCTAAAGAATCCATCAATCAGGAGACATTGATGTATTCCCAACTGTCGATGGTGAGAGAGCCTGCCATTAATGACTACAAGCCTCAAGGTACTCATAAGACTCTAGGCCTCGTTTCCAGAATAAATGGGTTGATGTCGATGGAAAGAGACCCACTGAAAGGAGAACATTAAGGCATCTCTCATCAGTCAGCACGAGGTACAAAGAAGGAGCTTCATGATTTGGTGGAAATCGGACAAAGAACAAGTTCACGAACCAACGACCCTGTGCATCTTTCACGTGTGCCAAGTGCAAGAAGTACACGAAAAAGGCCCTCTGAATAGCATCCAATGATGAAAAATTGTTGACAAAGGCGAAGACACCACCAATAAGGCTAATGGCATCCAAGACAATGCACGAATCCCAATGTGTGAATAGATGTCTTGTTGTCGAACACAAAGGAAACCACCCAGTCAACGATCAATGATGAAATGTCGATTGTTGGGTTCAAGGTGACCTACCAATGATGAAAGTAGGGTCAGGGTGCATGATATGACTACAATATCATGTGATTCTGAGACAAACTGAGGGTATGGCCAACATGCAAAGTCAAGAGTTCTGAGGAGTGGTCGACACTGGTTAATAGATTTCCTTTGAACAAGAGCAAGAGACATATG
Source organism: Picea mariana (assembly GCA_032191745.1). NCBI lineage: Eukaryota > Viridiplantae > Streptophyta > Pinopsida > Pinales > Pinaceae > Picea > Picea mariana. Next base: position 67,986 of record JASDQU010684760.1, on the reverse strand, counting down.
GTGGACTCTGGCAACATAGACCCAATGATAAAATCATGAGATGTAGGAGGCATCAATGAAGTTCTCTGTAGGGATTGGAAGAGTAACCAGTCGGTAGATAAGACTCTGTAACGAGCTCAGCTTCCTAAGGCCATGCTAAACCCAAAATTATGATGAATGGACTCAAATAACTTTGTTCTCTTTTCAAAGGCGACATGACTGTTGCCAATATAAGATAATATTCCCTTCCCGCTCGTCTTTTTTTGTTTTTCATAACAAACGAATGCTATGATACAGAGGAGGAAATGAGTGTCGCAAGTAAGAAAAACTAGTTCCAATAGTGGAATGTACCTATGCTCGATGTAGGGAAGTGCATGCGGGAGATGGACACTCAGGGGAATGTTCCCTCCTAGGTATAGGGTGTCAAATTGCGAAGGATATAAACAAGGCTCTGCTTGGTTGAGGATGCAAAACTAGTGAGGCAAATGGTTTATAACGCAAAGCGATAACCAGCTATAGGCTCAATACTGCAAGCAGGGGCATGAGATGCAATCACAAATTAACGCCAAAAAATGTCCTTTTTTATGTCTTTTAGTCTACTTGGTGTGAAAAAGGGATAAACTTGTGCGAACCAGACGTCTCTTCAACACTAATTTACAAGTGTAAAAAAGACAAGTTCACTCGGCGATATTTTCACTTTTTGATAACGAGTCGGAAAAGAGCTTGACTAAGACTCGTGATCTTTCAAATCCGATTTAACGAGTGTGAAAGGGACAAATCACTCGGAAATCTTTTCATTTTTTTAAAGATGATATGGAAAAGAGCTTAAATTAAACTCGTTTTGGGAGTCCACGGGTTATAAGGTCACATGTTTATGAATGAGAAATGAGGCTCAGCATAAAGTCAAGTGCGAGTTGTGAGGGATTCTTAGTCCTATGAAAAAATCTCTGCATGGGCACCAAATGCAATAGGGGATCTAAATAGGGCACCCATGTTTGGTAAGTCTCTACCACTTGAAAATGACATGACTTTATAGTAGATGGAAAGTTTTGTGTCACAAAAAATGGGTTCGTACCTAGGACATAAAGAGCGACAGTTATAGGATAATGCGAAAATGCATAGTGGAATGGATACCTATCCTATATGTTGGGTAATGAACGTACCTTCCCAAAGTGACAAACGGTCGACAAAGTACTGAAATCTGCAAGAATCCCAGGTTAAAACTGCAAAAACAACTCAATCCACTTTTGTATTAGTCCATTAGGTGCAAAAAATGGTTTAAACTATAGAAAGTGGGTAAAAATGATTTATAAATCGTAATAAAATCAAAAATTACCATACCATTTTGATTTTTTACCCAACTAGTGCAAATTGGACCAAAATTCCTCCAAGATTCAAATGATGATTGTGGGAGCATCCGTCAACGAAATCACGAGCCGTCTGGATCAGGTAATTCTTGTTCTCTTCCTCTTCAAATTAGGTGGTTTAAAATTTTGAATTAGGTCTTAAATTTTTAGTTATTTAAATTGCAAAGCATAGATTTCGATGTACGCAGGCTGGCTTTGGTCAGGTCACGTGTACGACTAGGTATACGCTCCTGTGTGAACTACAGGGTTGGTGTATTAAGCCCTACATGCGACTGTGTGCAAAGGAAGCCGCGTATAGGCACGCAAATGAACAAAAAGAAGGGTTCTAACTCAAAATTCTATTTGTGTTTGATAGGATGGTTCTTGAATGGAGAGAGAGAGAGCATGAGGAGTTCGATGCTATTGTAGATCGAGATCCAGGGGTCCAAATGGCCTTAAACTGATGTGGTTTGTATAAGTTTTGGGCGCTCAAAGGAATGAGAGCCCAAGTGAGGTTGTTGGAGATGTTGGTGGGTTACTGGGATCCTGATAGGGAGAGATTCAATCTCGGTGGGAAATCATTGAGAATTGAAGTAGAGGACATTTATTTTTTGACTGGTCTATCACGTTGGGGGGAGGTTGTAAACCTCAAGTCGCGGGGTGTAGGTAGCAGGATGAAGATAGAAGAATATATCGACGTCCACTGTGTAGCAGGGACTCCTAAGGTAGGGATTCAAGTCCCTATCCGGGCAATAAACAACCTTAGTCTGAAGATCATTGTCCTAGTTTTGACCAGGATCATAGGTTCAGCCTGGTTTTACCAAGCATCAAAGTTGCTCATGTTCTATGCAGTGCATTGTGCGAGACCCACAGTGTACGACTGGTGTACCTCACTACTGGCCAATATGAAGAGCTAGTTGAGGAAGTGCAAGGAGGGGGGTAAAAGAAATTTCGGGTTTGCCTCCATCTTGTGCAGTTTATTTTTCAAGTGGCTTCCAGGATTGGGACCTAGAGTTGAGATTCTCCTGAGAGGACCTCGCGATCCAGCCATTGCACGATGGACAGAGGTGATGAGGTGGCAGGGAGGAGGCAGGGTGCCGACACCCTACAACGAGGACTTTCTCTACTGGTGGTGGCGACCGATCATCACTCTGGATGACTATCCCTATGAGGGGATCGACTTCAGAGGAGACCCAGACATGGCACTTCCACCAGGGTCCGCCTACGGTGACATAGGGATGTCAAAAAAAAATTACATATTTTATTTTTTTGTATTTTTGTATAATTAGGACAAAAATATTTTTGGATGGTGCTTAAGTATTGACTAGACATTTGTGTGCCACAGACGTGGGTCCACGACAGCCAGAGGGTTTCCCTCGACATCGACGGAGGAACCGAGGAGATGAAGCGGCGGGAGGAGAGGCCGAGAGGGTCCTACAAAACGTGAAGGGCAACCTGTCATGTCTGACTCACAGGATACACATGGTTCAAGTAGAGGATCTTCCTGAAGCCATGCAGCGACAAGTGGTTGGTGCACCCAAGGCATGGGTACAACTCTTACAACATCTCGCAAACGTCGTGGTTTTCTACCATGACACACATCCGGCGCCACAGGTGTAGATGTCATGGGATATTGTAATACTGGTTGTATATGTATTGAGGGTGTTAGCCCCATTTTGTATTACAAACACCATATTTTTTGAAATATATAAAAAAGGATATTCGGCTTTACTTATATTTTACAATGTGTACATTGATTAGATGGTTTTCTTTGCTTTTAATTATGTGACAAATGCCAATCTAAAACAAAGTTAGCATAAGCATAGGATACATGATTAGAACTCCTAGGAATATGATAATATGTAATAAAATCAAATTGTCGTTCTAAAATATGTACCCGTAGGAATCGTCGGAGTAAAGTAGGATCACGCACGTAGTATCGGTCGTTCAACTGACGTACTACTAACTGGGAATCCAGACGAACTTCTAATGAACGAATGCTATGTGAGATAGCATCACGTAAAATTTCTATAACGGTGCTATATTCGGCCACATTATTCGTGGATGGACCTAGGCATACGCCTCCTGAAGACACCAGTAGACCCTTGGGTGAATAAACTACCCAAGCAGCGGAAGCCAAGTTCCATGTGTGACGACTAGCCCCGTCTGCGAATCCTAAGTACACTGACGACTCCATTGAAATCTCTCAACCAAGTGAAAAATCGATAAGCAAATCGAAGAAGAAAAAGAAAAGAGATATATACACTAAATTACATTAGTATACATAGATTTCCGCCCAAACCTGGGGCTGAAGCGTAATATCTTTTCAAGTAGATCCCATTTCTGGGCTCGGCCAACTTATTCCCTTCATAATCTTCTAAATCATAGGCCCCTTTTTCTAGAACACATCGCACGATGTAAGGACCGTGCCACATGGGTTTAAACTTGCCTTCCCCCAGCGATTCTTTGGCTTGATCGTACAAGAGGACCAAGTCACCCTCAACGTACAACTGAGGATAAATAGACTTATCATACTAGACCTTAACATGTCATTTGTTCGCCTTGATATTCATAGAAGCGTCTCGACGTTTCTCATCAAGACTCTCTAGGTATACAAGGCGTCAATCGAGATCGAAAGTGTCAGGTAGGAGCTTGACTGCCAACTTAAGAGAAGGGATTTCACATTCAATGGGTAATATCGACTCCACACCGTGTACTAACTGGAAAGGGGAAAATCCAGTGGCAGTCTTGACCAAGGTTCGGTATGCCCAGAGCGTAGGATATAGCATGATGTGCCAGTCAGATTTACTCTGACTGACAGTTTTTTGCAAAATGATCTTGAGAGACTTGTTGGCGGCCTCTACTTGCCCATTTTCCTCGGGATAATAAGGAGAAGAATGACCATGTTTAAACTCCAGATTAGCTGCTAGTTCTTCCATCATCTCATTCTGAAAGTGACTGCCATGGTCAATGACAATCTCACTTGGGATGCCGAACTGGGCGATAATCTGATTGAATACGAAGAAGGTTGCAGTCTTCCCATCGGATTTAACTGTAGGCATGGCCTAGACCCACTTAGTAAAGTAGTCGACGGCCACGATAATGTGTTGATGCCCCCCAGCCTAATTTGGGTTGCAATCGACGAAATTCACCCCCCCACTTGGTGAAGGGATCGACGGTAATGACTGGATGAAGAGGGGTGTTGTCCCTTGACCAAGTTTTGGGAGATCCTAGGTCAAGTTTGACCTATTTTGGGACTTCGACAGCCTGTCGAAGGCGGAGCACAAGATGAAGCAGAGATCGTGGGATCTTGGCCCCTTTTTGGGTCCTTTTGGGGATTTGGGATTATGTAACAGGTATGGGGATGTCGGCCCATGGGTCTACCCATGTTTAGGCCTATTTTGTAAAGTTAAATAGATGTCTAGGCAATGTAAGGAAAGGCATATTTATATATGTGTGTGTGTGTGTGTGTGTGTGTGTGTGATATTGAGCTAAGTGCTAAGTATGGATTGTAGATTCTTTGTGCATACTGTGTGAGACTTACAGAGCTGTGTACAAGTAATTGTAAGAAGGCTTGGTGTTGTACCCTAACTCAAAGAAGGAGGATCTGGCGGAGTGCGCGCAGATCTCATGTCTTTTGTAGAGTAGGATTTTGATGTTATGTGCCTGTAAGAAGCTTGACCGGAGATAATAGAGAAGAAAATTTGGTGGACGTAGCCCCAGGGTGGGGGTGAACCACGTACATGTTGTGTTGTTATGCTTTGTGCGATGTGTTGATGTGTTTATGTCTTTACTTTCTAAGTGATTTAATACAGATAGATAGATCTGTTTATGCTTTGTGCTAACGATGTATATGGATGTTAGATCTGACCTATGTGAATGTCCTTAATTCTTGAATCTGCTAGATCTAATCTGCCTCTCTATGATAAGTGCTTAAATACATCAGATCTGAATGAATGATGCGATGATATATTTTATCTACGGAGTAGATAGTGGTCAAATATTGATGAATTGATGGTGCTAAGTGCTCTGTTAAGTATTACAATCACATATATGTGTCCCAGCTAAGGTTACAGACACCTGAGTTTTGCAACCACCCCTGGCTCTACCTCAGGTGAGACTTCATCTGCTTGCAAGTGTTTCCGAAAGGGATGGTATTTAGGGTTTTGTTGGTGTGTTGTTGTAGCGTTGAACCCTGGGTCTGCCCCTGTGCTAACAAATGGTTCCATTTCCAGGACCTGAAATAGTGATTGTTGGGAACTGAGGAAGAATAAGCTTTGTGCAAAGATCCGACATGAAACTGTGATTGTTGGGAACTGAGGAAGAAGAAGCTTTGTGAAAAGATCTGACTTGAAACTATGGAAGATCTGTGTGTAGATCTATTTCCCTAGTGTGCAACATTCCACTTGACCTGTGAAGCTCTATGCCAAGAAAAGAGGTCAAATATGAAGAAAAGAGGTAAGATCTGCAAGCTCTGTGCTCTAATAAAGGTAAGAATAGTGGAAATTTATAGATCTGAAAGCTTTGTGTTCTGTAGAAGTAAGATAAGTGGAAATTTTTGTTTCAACAGTGTGGATCTAGGTATATTTGATAGATTATGTCCTAGCTTGAAAAGTAGGGCACTAATATATGAAAGAAGGTTTGACATGCTTAGATCTGATAAGAATAGTAAAAGATATGTTATACCTATGCATAGAAAGAATGTTTGGACTAACATGTAGATGCAGGATCCTAGAAAGAAATGTTTGCAAGTTAGCTACCATGATTCTAGTGTGCAGTACAGGAAGAGTTGGGAATCATTTAAAAGAAGGAGAGGATTAACCCTCTGTTACAGTTGTAGAAGACCGGGACATATTGCTAAGGAATGCCCCGGGAAAGGATCTAGTTGTCTTTGTTGCAAAGCTATGGACCATGAAGTATTGGATTTCCCTAGAATGATTGCTAAGCTTGAAGGAATGAACATGAGACAAGAAAATCCTAAGGCATATCCAGAAACTACGATTATGGCAGAACCCCAGAAAGAATCAGAGAAAGTATTGCTACAGATAAAAGACACCCTGAATGACCACCGACATGTCATCTTAACAAAGATCTTCAAAGAAAAATCATGCATAGAAGTAAGAATAGGAGACTTCGACATTGACTATGTTCTAGATGAGGAAACACAGGTGAATATCATGACAGAAAGAACTTGAGAAACTATAGGAAGGCCTACTATGATTCCTTCATTAGGAGGAATAAGATTATTCAAAGTAAAGCTGATAAACCTATGTGGAAAGATTACCCATATATTTATGAGTACCAATGGAACTTCAACAGAAGAATAATTTGAAGTTGTTAAATTTATTGAGGACAGTGCTCCATTCCTATGTTGCTCGAAAAACCTTGGATTGAAAGAGATCGGGCTAGAAGGAAGGAGGAAGAAGAAGTTTTAGAGCAGAAGAAACAAGAGTTAAAAGATTTCATGAGTAGGAGGATCGCACACTTGATTGAAGAAAAAAAGAACAGATCGAAGCTATCTAACACCAGAGACCCGTATGTCGAAGTTGCAAGAACACTAGAAGATCCAAAGAAGATTGAAGTACCTATTACAGATAAAGAAGAAGTATCACCCTCGAATCTTAGGAAAGAATCTCAATAGCGCAAACTAACTATGCCAAACGCAGATAAGAATCAAAATGGAAAAATGAATACTGAGACGAAGCTCACTGGAAAAAAGGCCAGAAAGCTAAGTAAGAAGAGAGCTAAGATCAAAAAGTTACAGAAGGTTCCAGAGGGAACTTCGCAAAGAGAAAATTTGAAAAATTGGAGCTTCGTCGGGATAATAGAACAACGCCACATGGAACTTCGTCAGGGTGAAGCAATATAGTTGTTGGGAACAATATAACCGTTAGGCCGACCCTCCGAACTGGTAGAAAGGCATTTATGGTTCACCACCAAATTGTTGGACCGTGTTGTAATGGACAGAACATAGTTAATGAAGGCTTCTCACCCATTGCAAGAGATATGTTTCCAAGTTATCTATTTATCCCATCGTGCCATGCACCGAGAACACTTTTGCTAACCATGAATCTGAGCCCGCAGACTCATTGATTTTACACAGTGATCATTGTGTTATTCTCCTCTATCCCATTGCAATGTCTAAGCCCTGAACGACACCTCACTAGAAATAGAAGAGAAACAAGAATCCAAGTAGGAAGAAATGTATGATAGAATTGCATTCGAACTCTGAGGGGTATAGAGGCCCTTCAGTCCAGCCGCGTAGTCTCCACTGCGCCCCTGCCATCGGGAGAACCAGAGTTGGGAGATGAGCTAGCCCAACTCCACCGACTAACCGATACAGTCAAAGCTCACCTTCAACGAGCACAAGAAGAAACAAAACAAGTCACCCAGGCCTTGAAGCAAGTGCAAGGTGTACTCGTAGAACAACGCAACGTTGCATAATAGGAAAATATTGCTCTCCAAGCGAAGTTCGATGAATAAAAAGCACAGATGCAGTAAGGAAAAGAACAGTTGCTTGCGGAGCAACTCGAATTGAAAGAAGCGGTCAGCAGAGCACTTCGCTCTGTGACAGTCTTATAAATAAAGGTAGAGGACCGAGTCACGCAACAAGTAGAGCAGCGCACAGAAGCTATTCAGCAGCTACAGTAATGCATAGCAGACTTAGAGCTCTACACAGTTCCTGAGACTTCGCAGGATGTAAGGGATCAAAGAGAAGCAACCGCCCGAAGCACAGTTGAAAGGATAAAGGCCCTTGCCATGGAATGCAAGCATCTGAGTAATCGCAATGCCCATACATATGATAAACTCACCAACAACCCAGAATTGTAGGCACTGGCGTCATAGCTCAAGGAAGCAAAGCAGCAAGCAGAGACAATATAGGCGCAGTTGAAACCCCTGTCAGCTGTGGAAAGAATGAAGCGATCCCAAGAGCAACACATCACCCAGCAGCAGATCCACACTATCCAGAGCAGAGTTATGGAAGTAACTCAGAGGCTCCAACCTGTACAAGATAAGGCTTACCAATTGTTCACAAAGGTCGAAGGCCGAAGAGCAGAACTCGAGTAGGTTGTCACTGCAGCTGAACGGTGCCTAGAAGGACCTGTCAACGACGTAGTCATCCAAGAGTTCGTTGAACAGGAGGTTGTGCCACAGCAACAAGTCAAAGCATATCGAGCCATGCTCGAGGATTTTGAAGAAGAACTACCTAGACTAGAGTGACTCGAGATGAGTCACAGGTGAGTGTTGGGGGCCTATTGGCCCTTGACCAAGTTTTGGGAGATACTTGGTCAAGTTTGACCTATTTTGGTACTTCGACATCCTGTTGAAGGCGAAGCGCAAGACGAAGCAGAGATCATAGGATCTCGGCCCTTTTTTGGGTCCTTTTTGGGATTTGAGATTATCTAACGGGTATGTGGATGTCGGCCTATGGGTTTACCCATGTTTAGGCCTATTTTGTAAAGTATAAATAGATGTTTGATCAATGTAAGGAAAGGCATATATGTGTGTGAGTGTGTGTGTGTGTGTGTGTGTGTGTGTGATATTGAGCTAAGTGCTAAGTATGGATTGTAGATGCTTTGTGCATACTGTGTGAAACTTACAGAGCTACGTGCAAGTAATTGTAAGAAGGCTTGGTGTTGTACCCTAACTCGAAGAAGGAGGATCTGGCGGAGTGCGCACAGATCTCATGTCTTCTGCATAGTAGGATTTGGATTCTATGTGCATGTAAGAAGCTTGACCAAAGATAATAGAGAAGAAGAGTTGGTGGACGTATCCCCAGGGTGGGGGTGAACCACGTACATGTTGTGTTCCTATGTTTTGTGCGATGTGTTTATGTGTTTATGTCTTTACTTGCTAAGTGCTTTAATACAGATAGATAGATCTGTTTATGATTTGTGCTAACGATGTATATGGATGTTAGATCTGACCTATGTGAATGTGCTTAGTGCTTAAATCTGCTATATCTAATCTACCTCTCTATGATAAGTGCTTAAATACATCAGATCTGAATGAATGATGTGATGCTCTGTTTTATCTGCAGAGTAGATAGTGGTCAAATATTGATGAAATGTCGGTGCTAAGTGCTTTGTTAAGTATTACAATCACATATATGTGTCCCATCTAAGGTTGCAGACACCTGAGTCCTACAACCACCCCTGCCTCTACCTCGGGTGAGACTTCATCTGCTTCTTAGGTGTTGCCGAAAGGGATGGTAGTTAGGGTTTTGTTGGTGCGTTGTTGTAGCATTGAACCTTGGGTCTACCCCTGTGCCAACAAGGGGCTGGATACGAGTGCATTTTCCGAGTGAACACCTGGCAAGGGTGACACTTCTTAACTGCTTCAATACAATCCTTAAATATAGTAGGCCAGAAATAACCGGCTCGCAAAATTTTTCGGGTTGTCGCAAGCTTGGATAGATGACCACCATAAGCCCCACTGTGGAAATCGTTCAGAACAGACTTAGCATCTTCATGAGTTAAACAATGACGCAAGATATTGTCTATTCCTCGGCGATACAAAGTGTCACTGACGATAGTATATTTCTTAGCTTGGACCTTATACGTCGTCGTTCATCTCGTGAGAGATGTTGAGCGAACTTCAAGGTCTGAAGATAGAGAACAATGTCTCCATACCAGTGGTCAGATGACGAGACAAGAAAAATGTGTTCGTCTGCAAACGAATCAACATGGATAACGTCCTCATCTAATCGTGGAAAATCAAATATTAGCTCTGCAAAGACTAGGGATTTCTTGGATTTCGCGGAAGAAAAATCGAGATCGAACTCCTGTAAAATGACAATCCACTTATTGTATTTCCCCCCTATGATACGTCGGATAAGGACGTATTGAAATTGATTGACGTCGGAAACCACCGTAGTCTTACAAAGTAATATATAATGACGTAGACACTGGACTGTGTGAACGGAAGCCAAAGCTAGATTTTTAACGTGAGTATAGTTAAGTTCAGGACCGAGTAAAGTTCGACTAAGATAGTAGATGACATGATCATGGAGCTCATCATCCTCCTGAACCAGAACCATACCAATCGTATCCTCAGATGCGACGATATAAAGAAAGTAATATCTATTGTAGTCAGGAGGCTTCAGTAGAGGCACTGACACCAAAGTTTTCTTCAAAGCATCAAAGGACTCTTGGGCTCGCTCATCCCAGATAAAAGGGGTGTCCTTCAAAAGACGCATGAAACCTTTAGTGATAGTGGCATATATCACTATAAACCTACAAATAAAGTTATCTTTCCCCTGTAGACCCTAAATTTGTCTAATCATGTGCGGGGGAGGCAACCGAAGTATTGCCTCAACCTTAAGCGGATCTATCATGATCCCAGTCTCAGAAACTAGAAAACCTAAAAGATGACCAGACTTAACGCAAAAGATGCATTTGTGAGGGTTCAACCGGATTCTATAATAACGGTATCTTCCAAAAACAAACCGAAGGTGGATAATGTGATCAGCTCTCTTATGAGAGTGAGCAGCAAGATCATCAAGGTAAGCTTCGACTAAGTGCTTAATATCGTGAAAAGCGAAAGTCATGGCACACTGAAAGGTTGCTCCAACGTTTTTAAGACCGAAAGGCATCTTCCGGTATGGAAAGGTACCCCAAGGACAAATAAATGTCATCTTGTGTTGATCCTCGGGTTTGATTTGAATTTGATTATATCCTAAAAATCTGTCCATAAGAGAAAATATTTCGCTTCCTGCACACTTGTCGAGAATCTGATCGATGAAAGGTGTGGGAAAGTTGTCTTTCGGACAGGCCTTGTCTAGGTCACGAAAATCCATACATACACGGATGGTTCCTTACTTATTATCTACAGGAACGAGGTTGGATACCCATTCGGTCAAGGGAGCTGGGTAGATGAAACCATCGTTAAGTAGCTTCTCCACCTCTTCCCTAATAGCAGGGGCCTTTCAAGGGTTGACAGCTCTAAGATGTTGTCGAACAGGTTTAGCATCCGGATAAGTTTTAATCTCATGTTCGACAATACGATGGTTGATCCCTGGCATCTCTTCATAGGACCAAGTGAATACGTCTCGAAATTCCTTTAAGATCTCAGTGTAGATCAGTATTTTTTATGGCGAACAATCTGCACCGATATTTACATTTTCAACCTTGACAGGGGTATGAGAGATGTCGATATGGACGGTAGGAGAAACACTCACCATGTTTCCTTCGGCATAAATGTCATGCGTATCAAGTGGAACTACGGCATGACCGACTATCTCACTCAAAGTAGATCTAAAGTTGTCTTGTTTGATTCTTTCAAGATCTGGGAGGAAATAGGAGCGGTGATGCATATCATCCCAAGGTTTGTCGAAACCATTCATGGCTTCGATGATGGCTTCGTCCGAAGGAAAATTCCCATCGAGGCAATCATGTGAAGAAGACAACAAGGTGGCCCACATAGGCCTAGAAACAAGATCCTCCTCATCCGTCAGCGAGGGAACAGGATCAGGATCGGTGGAAGAGTCGAGAACAGCTTGATATGCAATCTCTATTATCGATAGTGGCATGGCCATCCCAGCATGCAACTTTCCTTCACAAGACAAATTCTGGGAAGGTAGGGTCCACGGATTATCAAAATAAGACGTGCGGAAAGGAACGGACCTCCCAGTCGAGACGGGCCTACTGGACATGGCATAAACTTGATGGTTCAGTGCCAAGAAGTCGAAAGTACCCAT